>BQNB010007224.1:0-92646 GCA_026074375.1 Tanacetum coccineum | reverse complement strand
CAAGAAGAAACCGTGAAAAAATGATTAATTATTGTTGAAATCGTTGTTGAAATTGAAGTGCGCGAGCTTTTGTAACGATTAATGAGCTTAAAACGATGAACGGTGCATAAACTTTCAGCTTGAAATTATTAACGGTTGATTAAAACTCAAATAAGGACTAACGGTGCACAAACGATTCACTTTGGAAGACTAAGGGTTGATTTATAAGTATGAGGACTAATGGTGTAATGTTATTTTAACAAGGAGGGTTATTAAACAATCCAAGGACTAACTTTGAGAATCACCTTGAGTTCAGGGACTGCATGTGTACATTTCTAATTTTGTTTAATAAATAAAACAAATTCCCTCCAATTCTATCATCTTTTTCGTTTAAATTTATAAAAAAGTTTTCTGCAAATATGCTCCATGTATTTTCCCTAAATTGCAAGTTTGCTCCCCAACTTTGAGAAAGTGCAGGCGGCCTCCCTGAAACCAAACCTTTGTTGCATTCAGCCTCCCTCGTTAGTAACTCTGTTAAGGTGTCTTTTGAAGTCAAGGGCATATTCGTCATTTCATTTCTTTTTATATAATAAACCCACCCAATACCCAACACCCTAACCCGACCCTTTGCTTACCCGTTTATTAAAAAAGGCAAACTCCATTTTTTATTTCATTCTCAAAACTCCCCAACTACTCTGTTCTCTTCAGTTACCCTCCCTAGGGTTCTTTGTGTCGCATCATAACCTGACAAGATTTCTTTATAAGGCCTGAAGGGGATACATTATGGATGATCTTGTACAAGATTTCTTTATAAGGCCTGAAGGGGATACATTTGATCTTGATGTTTATGGTGAGTGATCACATTCGTTGTTTTTTATGTGCATTGTTATATGAGATTAGGTTACTAATGTGTTGTTCTTATGTGCATTGTTATTCGACATGATAATCAGGTTACTAATGTGTTGTTCTTTTGTTTTCTTTTCTTTTGTAACAGAGAGCTATACCAATTTATTTACCATTAAGTGTCACTACTATGGAAAGTTTAATGATGGTCCAAAAAAGGAGTACATTGAAGGTGAGACTTGCTTTGTTGATTTGGTAAATAGGGATCAATTTACGGATGTTGTTTTGAATACTGTTATTAACAGTTTAGGATATGAAATGGAAGATGAAGTGCTTTATTGGTATAAAATACCACTTAAAAGTTTAGATGTTGGGTTAAAACCTTTGGTCAGTGAAAGTGACTATAGAAGGTTCCTAGGTTATGTTGGGTCTCAGTTTTTCTCCAAACTGGATTTGCGTTCAGGTTATCATCAAATACTACTCAAACCTGAAGATCGTTACAAAACAGCTTTTCAAACACATCATGGACTTTATGAATGGTTGGTTATGCCATTTGGGTTGACAAACACGCCGGCTACCTTTCAAGCACTTATGAATGACATCTTTCGGCCCTATTTACGACAATTCGTACTCGTTTTATTTGACGACATTCTAGTCTATAGTGCTACCTAGAATTTGCATTGGAGCATCTTACAATAGTTCTTCGTTGTTTACAAGAGCATCAACAATATGTAAAGTTTTCTAAATGCCTGTTTGGTCAACAACGCATTGAGTATCTTGGTCATATAGTGACAGGAGCAGGTGTCGAAATGGACCCACTAAAGATAACTGCTGTGAAAGACTGGCCCGTACCAAGCTCGGTCACGCAACTTTGAGCACTCCTTGGACTCACAGGTTATTATCGTCGTTTCATTCACCATTATGCTAGTATTGCCCACCCTCTTACTAATTTACTGCACAAGGATCATTTTAAATGGTTATTGGAAGCTTAATATGCTTTTGACACACTAAAGAAGGCACTAATATTAGCTCCTGTTCTACGGTTACCTGATTTTAGTAAACCTTTTATTGTTGAAACGGATGCTTCTGGCTATGAAATTGGTGCAATTTTATCACAAGATGGCCACCCTATCGCTTTCTTCTCCAAGAAGTTATCAAAGAGAATGCAACAGACTTCGGCATATGTACGCGAGCTCTATGCTATCACTGAAGCGGTAGCCAAATTTTGTCACTATTTATTTGGCCATTATTTGTACGGATCAACGAAGTTTAAGACATCTCACGGAGCAGACTCTTCAAACACCAGAACAAGAGGCCTTTTTACCTAAATTATTAGGTTATCAGTTTACGATTGAATACAACACACGGCACTCCAACACTGCTGCAGATGGTTTATCCAGAAGTTGTCATATGGCGATTTCCGTTAGCCATTCTAGTATTGTAGATACTATTCGTGACAGTTCAATATCTTCTCCATTTGTCTCCTCTTTAGTTCAAGATATTCGAAACAATGGAGAAGAGGCATCATGTTATAGTAGCAAGAATGGCTTGTTATATTGGAAGGATCGTGTCGTGGTTCCCCTTGAAAATGACGAGTTACTCAAAAAGCTTTTAGTGGAATTTCATTCTTCCACCATTGGCGGCCATGCTAGCTTTCAAAGAACATATGCTCGGATTGCTACATACTTCTATTGGCCAGGAATGCGTCGTACTATTCGTGAGTTTGTTCGTCGTTGCCAAATTTGTCAACGAGCGAAATCAAGCCAACTTCACCTGGCTGGCTTGTTGTCTCCTTTACCCATTCCTAATCAAGTGTGGGAAGATGTGGCAATGGATTTTATTACAGGTATTCCTAATTCAAAAGGTTATACGGTTATTATGGTAGTGATCGATCGCTTATCGAAATATGCACATTTTGCATCTCTTCGTGCTAATTATACGGCACATCAGGTGGCGGAACTTTTTGTGCAAACTGTGGTGAAACTCCATGGAATTCCTCGTTTCATTGTTTATGATAGGGACAAGGTTTTTACTAATGCATTTTGGTCTCACTTATTCAAGTTCCAGGGTACGTCGTTGAATATGTCTTCTGCATATCATCCACAAACTGATGGTCAATCTGAGGCCTTGAACAAGTGCTTGGAATTGTATTTGAGATGCTTTGTTTTTTATAACCCACGAGCGTGGGTCGCCTTTCTTCTTTGGGCAAAATTTTGGTACAACTCAGCTTTTCATACATCCATTGGAATGACGCCCTTCAAGGTGTTATATGGCCGAGATCCACCATCTATCATTCCATGTTCGGTTTTTGAAGATACACCATCTGATGTACAAACTCAATTACAAGCAAGTGATGTCGTATTATCTCAGCTCTTAATCAATATCATTCGTGCTCAATCAAAAATGAAGAAGTATGTGGATAAAAAGCGGCGCAAGCTGGAATTTGCTGTTGGTGACTTTGTATATGTTAAATTACAACTGTATCGCCAATTATCAGTCAAGCTTCAACGTAATCAAAAATTGGGTGACCCTGGTGCAGCACATGTTCCCTTGCCATTACTATCTACTACAGAAGGACCATTGTTGCAGCCTGTCAAACTTCTTGACACAGCGTTTATAAGAAATACATAGGAATTAATAGCGACGGTCGAAGAAATAGGTAGCAATTTCGTAAGATAATAATAACGGAATAGAAAAAAATCTTTCAACAGGATTAAAAAACAGAAAGTGACAAGGACAGTCTAAAAAGATAATTTACCAATACTAACTCAGCTTAAACCACGCCCCAACGGCAAAGAATACTAGAAAAATCAAAATTACCAGAAATCCCCCAACTCCCCAGACCCAACACACTCTCCCCAGATGCGAAAGTCGTAACTATTTTACCGTCACAACCATCCCTACCCCAATCCATCCCTGCTGCCACCACTAAGATCCAACTCCTAACTCCCCACTCATACACCCCCCCCAACCCACCTCAACACCCAACCCGCCCTTCGATATACCCACCCCAAACATTCCTCTGCCAACCACCAAATCCCTAACGATAACCATTAACCAATCTCGCAACCCAAAAAATGATATGTAAGACTATATGATACCTTTTAATAACCCCACCCCATTGTCCCTAATTTAAAATCTAAAATCCATCATAAACATCAACTCCACAATAGACTAATATAAATAACTCCATGCTATGATACAAAGGTAGATGCAATAGCATGTTAACATATCGAGAATCATTTAGAATAAAAATCTAGACGCCCAATTGGAATTAAAATAATTTACGCTTTAGATCATAAAGATGTATTCATAGAAGAATTGAAATAAACAAATTCTTGTTGTACAAGTTTTGTAGTAAATTGCTAAAAATTGAAAGAATTTGAAAGAACAATAGTTGATTTGCTAAATTAAACTCCGTGAATTCAAAGATTTCCTTTAACAAAAAGATAATTTAGATATTAGTGCTAACAAATATTTCCCATTTTGTAACGCAATTAATACCATTGACAATAAAAAGACCATCTATACATATTGTCAACATTCTTATCGAGCAACACTACTGATGTGTACCCTAAAAAAATAAATGAATATAAAAATTATACTGCAATTATGCTATTTGTCATGCGCAAACATATTTTGTGTAGTTCCCTTCTTTAAATTGATTATAAATTATCCCTTGTGTAGTATTAAAAGAGAATTTTTGGTTATTGATTTGTCCCAGTTTAAACGTATTTTTTTAACTGGTGATAATTTACAAAAGAATGAAATTCTTGTTCCCTTTAGGTTAAAAAACTTAGCTTGTGATTAAAGAAAACATACAGCATTTATTTAAACTTTGTTCCAGCATTTAAGTAACAATTGATTTTCCCTTGTTTTCCGTTTAAATTTTTTTAATTTCCCCCCTATTAATGTAGAGTTCCCTAGTTATTTTCCAGATTTTTAGCTAGTTTTTTGTAATGTTTAAAAATGTGATATATAAATGTTATCCCTTTGTATTTTTCCCTGAAAAATATTTAATTGGTGATGTGTGGTACCCTTTAATAACCCATTATAATTTCTAAAATAGTAACCAAGCTAGATCAAAACATTGTTGAGGATAAAAAAAACTTATTTTGCCCTTGTAAGTTTTCCCATTTTTTTTGGGCATTCCCTTTTAACAGCTTCCCACTTTGTTTATTTTGAAATTTTGGAGCCTTGTTCCCTACGTTTGACCTTAGACGAATAGGGGAAATAATAATTGAAATTTCCCTTTAGTGATATAGTTTGATGCACGAGCCATTGAAAAAAGTTTGATATACGAGATTATAATAATAAGATATACTTTGTGTCCATTTATGGTCAATTAACCACTTTTTCTTATTGGGTGACTGGTGATCATTTCCCTTTTCATTTGTGCCCTTGTCCCGGTTTCCCATTGACATTAGGTAAAAATTTGATTCTTAGTAGTATTTTATGTGTCAATTTGGATTTTTAACTTTTGTATTTCACAATTTTTTTTACTTTGGATTAAATTTAAAAAATATAATTTTTGCTTAGTGATATTTTAGTAAACTTAAAATTTGTGGGGGGGCGTTTATTGTTTTAGATCCCGATTTTATTACCTTTATTTTCCATTTTAAAGACTTGTGATTGTTCGATAAGATTTATGAAAATAAACCCTTGAATTACTAACCCTGGTCTTTAAATGGAATAAAAGTTTTTAAAAACCTTTGGACACTTTACGTATTCCATTAAGGTTTTAAATAATGTCTTAGAATTTTGTTAAAAAAATATTAATTTGTAACTAATTTTTATTGGGGTTTGTATTGCTAATATTTTTCCCTGTTTTCCCTTTAATTTACATTCCCCTTCAAATGTTCCATTAGTTAGTTCCTCTTAAACATTGCGTATTTCCCCTAGATATAGATTAATAGTTACTAATATCCCTGTAAACATCCTTGAGTGCAATAAAAAAAATTATAACAAAATTCCATTGATTTAGTACTTCGTGGTTACCCCAATTAGAAAAAAAATTATTCCTCTCGTTAGTAAGCCATATTTTGGATAAAATTGAAAATTTTATATTAAGTGGGGCGTTCCTTATACAATTAGTGTATAACCAATTAAGTTTTATTTTACTCCCTGGAATGATCTAAAGAATGCCAGTTAGAAAACATAATCAAAACTTTAGAATTAATATTAAGTGACTTTACCAAAAATGTAACAAAAAAATTATTAATTATAAATTGGTAGCCTTGTTTATATATTCATTTATTTGAACCTAGACAACTAATAAATCGAACGATAAACAAAAAGAGCACATAAGGCTGATCCTTTTGAGCGTAATAGTTAAATTTGACAGATGGGAAAAATTATCTTAAACATGAAAATTTTTATGCCTTTATGGCATACGAACATTTGATTAATAACAATACAACTTTTAACCCTTTGAAAATTTTTTTATTAAAACCTTAATGAAATATTGATTGTAGTTTACGTTTATGAATATCTAAACTAATTCAATACAAGGGCAACATAAAAATTTAATAAATAAACCCTTTTTGGTAATTGTAAGATCAATAATTTTTATAAAAAGCATAGTGGAGAATATTAGTATGAATTTCTCTTTGTCAATAAAAGACTTAAGGGATAAAAAGCTCTTTTTTGTACTCTATTTTTTCCCTTGAAATAAATTATTTTTCTTGTACTAAAAATACTCTTTTTATTTTATGGGGATGAGGATAATTGGTAACCTTTGATTTTTTCCCGTTCATTTTGGATAATTAGATATTCCCGTTGAATAGCTATTTAGTGTCAGTTATTCCCTTTAGGCAGTGATTTTGTAAAAATTGATGATGAGCTTGTAAAGAAAAATTATAAAGTCTGAAAATATCTGAATTGTTTGAATCCACACATTTGAATGTGGGGGATAAAAAAAATGTCGAATTATTAATTATGTATGTTAATTAATCAATATTCAAGACTTAACATAATGTTGTAAATAGGATTTTAAAATCCTTAATAGCCTTGTTTGTAGTTATTAGAGCCTTAATTGAGTTTATTTGTTGAGATTTTGAGAGTATTATCTAATAGATGAAATTCTATTTATTTTATGATTGGTGAATTAACTTAATTCATAAAATTGATTGTATTTAATTACCTTGTGTAACGATTGTAAAATAATACAAATTTTCCCTTTGTGTTATAAAACAAATTTTATTTCCTTAACAATCACCATTTAATTTGGTAAAAATACTAATTTCCTTTTTACACAGTTTCCCTTGGAAATTTTCCCATTGTTAAATTTATTTGTGTCCCTTTGTGTTTACCATTTTGGTTTTAAGACAACACATTGTTAGGGAATTTCCGTTGAGTATTTCCCTTTAAATTGACCTTACCTTAAATTTGCTCTTTAGTATTTGATTTTATTAGTTTTTATTTCCCTTAAAACGAGGTGAATTGGTCGTTGCATTTCCCTTTTAGGATTTAGAAAATTACCCAAATTTATAAGTATCTTATAAATTGATGATAAATTAATAATTATTTTGTTTGACGACATTGGTTTTTGTGTTACAAGATTTTTATTCCCTTTAAATGTTTCCCTTTAAAATAATAATAATTATAAAAGATATCTTTCATGTTATACCTTAAAAATGAAGGAAAAAATACAAAATAACATTTCTTGCTGTTCCTTCGAAAATTCCCGTTGTGCCACATGTTAATTGCATTTGCAGTAAATTATTGGTTCTTTAATAAACATTAATGTATATGTTAAAATATTTGTTTCAACATGTTGGTTTTTTGTCATTGAGGAACTAGATTAGATAGTTTAGAAAACATATTCCCTTAGATATGTTCCCCTTCTTTGTGACAATAAGTTATTATCCCTTGACAATTTTCCTTTTTGTTGAAATTAGAAAATTCTGCGTTGACTATTCCCTGTGAAGTTTTGTACTTATTCCCCTTAGACAAGTTAAAAAATATGTTCCATTCTTTTATAGTTCCCTTAGGAACTGAGATTAAATATATTAATTTTCCCTTTGGAAAAGACTTGATTTATAGGGTATCCCTTTTAACGATACCCTTTAAACCCTTTTACCTTAACCCAAACAATTTTCCCTTAAATATGAGCAAAGTGAACATTTCCCATTGACATTGACTTAGCGTGTATGGATAATTTAATGGAAAATTGTATTAGACATTTGTCATAATTATATTTGCCTTAGTTCCCTTATTGTGAAAATCAATCACATTAAATTTCACCATTCATATTTTTTTAACTAAGATTATTAGGTTCCCCTGTAGTTCCCATCGAGATAGTATTTATAGGTTGAATCCCTTGAAAAATCCATTTGGTATTTATGCCTTACGAAATTAATTTTTGTGCTGTATGATAAAAACACTTATTTGAACGTTATTAAAATTTCCCTTTAGATTTATGGAAAAAAAGTTGGGTTTTGACACTTTTGTGGTAACGATATCCTTTTCCTTTTGAAAGAAGTTTATGAGTTTTATATGCTTACCCTTCCCTTTCAAAAACGTTGGGTGATTTAAATAAATTGAACTAAAAATATATTCCCTTGAACAAAAACGACGAAAACAGACAGTGAAAAATCAGAATATGTAAGCCTTTGTCTGATTTTGTGTATGTTAAATTGTGAGAGTTTAATTACAAGAATTTTTAATTACATTTTCAATTTAAGATTGTAATTCACAGGGTTAGCTCGCCTTAAAATAATTAAAATTTTGGAATTTATCAGTTGCTTTCCGCATTGTATTGATAATTCTTATACTGCCAATTTAGAGTAAACAACCAAACTTGTCTTTGAATTGAAAAATGCCTTATGTTATTACGCACAATTTTTGCTTTAGGGATGCTTCATTAATTATTAATTGACCTTTTAAAATTCCCGAAGATAGTACGCTGTTTAAGTTTTGGCAATTGATGTATAAACATTTTTTTAATAAACACCCAACTTGGTGGTGTTCCCGCGAAATCACAATATCAAGATTGAAAAAACCCTATTTGTATCCTTATTAAAATTTAGCTTACTTCTTAGTGCCCTTGAAGGTTAGGTTAAAAAATACTTCCCTTTTATAATCCTTAGATTTTCACAATTCTGATTAAATTAGCTTTTCGACTTTTTACATCTCAATTAAATCCCTGTTTACTACGCGAAAAACAGCTTATTAAAGATGAATAATTCCCCTTAGTTTACCTTGTCAAATTCTGTTATTTCCTCTTGTGAAAAAGGATTTCACCTGGTTAGAAATAAGAATGTTTTGACAAATCTGGAAAAAATTTTTTTTTTTTTTCCCTTAGTATTTCCCATTTTATTAATTGAGCATATATAAGACTTGAGTAATAGAAAGATACTTTATATAGAGAGTAAGATTGATTTATAAATTCCCCTTGATATTTTTTGTTAAGATTCAGCCCTTAAGCGTACTTATCGTTAAATTGATGATTCATCTAAACAATAAAATTTAGTTTTTGCATAGAAAAAAATTAGTATTCTTTTTTCCTTGTATTTCTAATTGGTTACAATTCGAATTTACCAAGACGCTTAGAAAAAAGTATCCTTTGTTTCCCTGTATGTAAAACTTTTGTCCCTTTTTTAAAAACTCTTTATCCCTTGTGTCTTTTGAACCTCCCGTTAAAACAAAAAAAAATCCCTTTGGTTCTTATAATCTGAATTCTTTATTTTCCCACCTTAATGGTAAACAACCCCTTTTTTTTCCCCATTTTTTGTAGAAAAAATTAATCCCAATTAAATGTAATAATTTCCCTTATCTGGGTCTACTCCATTTTGAGGATAAGTTTCTTTTTTTTTTATTGTATATTTGTCTTGATAGTTGTAATTTTATTAATGTTTTAGTAATGCGTTGGTATTTATTTTTATTTCCCATAACTTAGTTCCCTTATTGAAAAAATTCCCTTTAACATAAATTTAGGGCTTGGATGATTATTAATAACTTACTTTTTCCCTTTAATATAATATATGTATTAATTGTGTTTCCCAATTTTTTGTATTCCATCATGTTTTAAATTTATGTGATTTCAATTACCATATAGGATAGCATTTGAATTTGTGAAATTGTGTTAAAATACATTTATAAAAATTTGATCTTTTGGGTTGTTCTTGATTATTAACCCTTACCATTGCCCTTTTTTTTATTTTAATTAAAAAATTTTTATGGTTCCCAATTCCTTGAGTAACATCTTTTATAAATAACACCCATAAATTATTTTTCAAATGTGAAGGTAAGATATTAATCAATTGGTTTGTAAAATTGCAATTAACATTTTCTTGTAATTGGATAAAATTCCATTTGATTGCATATTACCTTTTTAGACTTTGTTCCTCAATTATTGTTTGGAAGATAGTTACTTGAAGGTAAGGACGTTCTTTATATGCTAATCCTTTGTTAATAAAAAATTAAATGTTTTGGGGTAAGGACGAATTTTTAAAATACTTTGTGTTGTTCTTGTTCATTGAAAAATTTGTATTGAATTAATTGCAAATAAAAGATATAAGATTTTTTTTTTTTTTTTTTTTTTTTTTTTTTTTTTTTGTTACCTTTGAATTTTTGGATTAGATTCTTTCCCCTTTTATTTATTAACCTTTTTTGAATTGTATTTGATATGTAAGTAAAATACACGGTTTTAGTATATAAAACATTAAATATTATGACCGTATGTAGAAATAACATTTGAAAAATAATTCCCTTATTGTTATTCATTCCATTAGTTCTTAGATCCCTTGTATTGAGCTTGATTATAGTGGAATTAGCCCTTTATGGAAAAAAAAAAAAATCCCATGTTAAAACATATGTTTAAAAATTTGATCTTTTACCCCTTATGAATAATTAGGAAAATCTCTTGGATACATGTGAAATTTGATTTTCTTTGCCATTTCCCTTTTCACTTGACCTAAGAACACTTATACCGAAGATACAAAGTTGTTTTTCCCTTATGTATTACTTAGACTTTTGGGTTTTCAACTGTAGAACCTTTTGTTGTGTAAACTTAATGTTCCCTTTTTAGATGAAACCTTTAGAATTAAGATTTACCCCTTATTAGAGATTCCCTTTATTACCTTCTGATATGATTTGAAATGTCAATAGATCCAAGAAAAACCCTTTAGAAAAAAATTTGTTAAATAGTGTTTTATATCCCATAAATTTTTTTTAAATAAAAAGATTATGACTTTCGCCCTTTCAGCCTTTACTTTTTAAATATGATTGTATTTTCCCTTATTTTTTGAAAAAAAAAAAAAAAAGACTAACCCCGTTCTAAATTTGCTCAATAAATTGTCGGTTTAATTGTTTTTTTGTAAATTTTTCATTGAGTTAGCAAATCCTTTGGTTCCTTCTTAATTATTTGTAGTAATTGATTTACTATCGTATCTTTCTCGTTGGACATGTGTATGAGATGTTTCTTGTTTGTTTTGATATTTTTTTGTATTGCAATTTAGAATGTTTTAAGCATGTTCCAGTTCCCCTTTCAATTATGCTCACCTTGTATGAACGACACTTTGGAAAAATTATTGGAAATTCTTTTTTTTTTTTAAAATTCCTTAGTATTCAAATAAAAAAAAGAAATTAGATAAAAATTAATAATTTTTTTTGTGAGCTAGATTAACCATAAAATTTTTATTTATTTGAAAGACATTTATATAAAAATCCTACTTTATGGGGCCTTAAAGCTTGCATTTTCGCGTGTGTAGAAAGAAAAAACGCAAAAATTTTTGATCTGATAAGATGTTTAATACAATGAAAATTTAAAAAATATTTTCTTAACATCCAATTCAATTAATTTTCCCTGGAATTTGTTTAATGTGGTATACTTCATGTAACCATTTTTTCCCTTTTTGTTTTCCCTTGAAGAATAGGATAATATATGATATTAGCATTATTAATAAATATTTAGTAAGAAGATAGTACTTGGTCATTAATTTGGGACTTCCCTTTGTAAGAAAAAAATTCCCTTTTCCCCGTAAAACAGACTATACCTTTTCGTTAATATTTTGTGTATCGTTTAAATATACTAGATAACAAATTAAGATTTAGGGATTGGTAAGGAACTTATTGGTGGGAACCTTGTATTTTAAATCCCATTAAACAAAAACTTAGATTCCTTGAGTGGATATGTAACAAAAAATATCCCTTATTCTAAAACCCTTTAATCAGCAGATTCCCTTGGTATTAATTTTTTGCTATTATCCCTTGATAATGATTGTTTCCCAATTGCTTAAGATTTTTTATGACAATTAGGTATCAATCTTCAAAGAGAATGTATACAATATTCAAAATCCCTTTTAATGTCGTTTGTTAAGTCTTTGTTATATGTCCTTATCCCTCCATTATGTTATCACCAGTTTTTCCCTTATATAGAAGATTTACACATGCTTTGAAGAAGACTACAAAAAGCCCTTGAAAAATGGTTTAGAAAACACTGTTTATCTTTAGATGCCAAAGTGGTTCCCTTTGGAGTAAAAATTTTTATAATAGGAAAAATTTTTCGAAATATAACTTTTTTAACGGAATTGGGATGGTGCCCTTATTAAAGTTTGAGGCCTTTGTTTTTTGGTATTACCCTTTATAATTATACAAAGAATGAGATATAAAAATCAAATTTATGCAAAACTTCCCTTAAGTGTACCCATTAATCAAATTAGTTTTTAGTACATTTGATGAAAAGTTGAATCCGATGGCTAATCAAGGCGATTTTGGTAACCCGAATAAATTCCTTGGTTAAATCCAAAATCTTGAAAAGAATGAGTATTGAAAGTATTAGTAATATGACAAATCTACCCAAGATTTAGATTAATAGAATTCCTTTGAATAATTGTGTAAAAATTATTTTCCCTGGAAGTAAAAAAAATTTGGTTTGAACCCTTGGCAAACCTAAGAAAATGGTTCATATTTAAAATAATTCGTTATTGTTTGACATGTTTCTATGGTGAATAAAAGGGTTGGGCAATCATTCCGTAAATAGGATTTTAAGTGGGAATTATAGTTGCTTTGAACACCATATGACTAATTTTAAATAACCCGAAATAGTCAGCCCTTAAATTTGAGGTATTTAAATTATTTATCATAACTAGAAGTGGAGGGCCATCCTAAAACAAATTTATTCCTTAAATTTTCCCTTAATTGGTGCCGTTAATAAATATAAGTGTTTGGATTATATGAAGTATTAAAGTGTTCCCTTGGAAATTTTTTGAATTAATAAACCTGCTTAGTTTAGTAATGACGTTGTGTTTTATAGTTAGCTATTTTTAAAATTGTAGGGATTAGTTCCCTTTTTTCCCTTGGTAAATAATTCGAGTATTTAAATTTGAATTAATAAATTAGTTATAAAGTTATAACTAGACGGTTGTGCCATGATGTACTCACCCTTTATGTATTGAGTTGGGTACAAACATTCTATAATAAACTTGTTGAACGAATTCCCTTGTTTTTTGTTGTTGTGTTGTAATTGGGACCCTTTTATGTATACATTAATAAGATTCTGGTATGGAATTTGGAGAATTGTACCCAAACACGAATCCCTTGGGAAACAATGGCTGGATTAATTAGGCTCTGAAAAAACCCTTAGAATTGGTTTATTATGTAAATATTCTAAAATTGGTTAGGTTAAGTTTTCAATGGTTGGACTTAAGATATACTTCGTTTAACAATTCATGGAAAAAGTTCCCATTTTATTAAATTCAAGTTTATCATTATTGAATAAGCACATACATTCATTAATAAACATATCAAAAACCGTTCAATTTGTAGTTAAATAAGAATACAAGCCATTTGGATTGACATTTTTATTAATAGTAGTTATTATATGACAATTCCCCTTTTGGGTTTAGAATTTTAACTTAATAGAAATATAGTGTTTAATTTTTTTTGTGGGTATTGTAAGAAACAATGAGTGGCATGATTAAAGAATCCCTTGAACAAGGTATCTACCGTTTAACTTGTCCCATTGTGGAAGTTTTTGCACATTAAAGATAATATAAATAGGATAATCCCCTTTACGGTATATTTGTAACATAACTTTTGTGTATACCTTATTAGTTCCCGCTTAAAACCCCTTGTTTAAATAAATTGAGTAGGATTTTTATCCATTTCCCTAAAAGAACATTCTAGTAAACCCTTATACGATATTTCCCAATTTAATAGTCACCTTAAACTTTAGAAAACAAAATATTAAAATTTAAATTAAACTTAAGTTTTTATGACGCTTGGGGCAAAACTTGGAGAATCTTTGTTTTTTTGTTGTATTAAGAATTTAACCCTTTTCATAAAAAAATATGGCTTCTATAATTCTTTTTATGAACATAAATTTTTTATTTCCCCTTTTTTTTATTATACTTGATTTGAACTTGTATACCAATTGCTTGAGTTCCCTTAGAAAAAACATTACATGTAGAACCCATTTACGATCCCTTCTTTGAAATAAATAAGTTGTTCCCCTTTTAAATTAGTCATTTTATATTGAACTATTTCCCATTTCTGTGTATTCTGTTTAGTAGAAAAAAAAAATAATAAAAAAACATATGATTTTTCCCCGTTAATATTGTAAAATATGGTTCTGATTGTTTTGCCCTTTTTTCCCTTTGGATTTTCTTGTTGGGTTAACTCGTTACATATTTTATATTTTACGGTTTTGGAAATTGGTAAAATTGCCTTAATATTATAAATAATTTATAAGTTAACATTTAATTATTTTTAAAATTTATACCTTTTCCCTTTATATAACTTTTGTTAGGTATTATGAAATACCTTTTTGAGAGTAAAAATGATTCGAATAAAGCTTTTTGTTTATATTATATTGTGAACCCTTCCCTTTGGGCACCCTTGTTTTTTAGCACTTATCTATAACCATTTAAATTTATTTAAGTTTGTAAGTTTTCCCCTTAGCTGAAGCTAAAAGGCCCCTTAAAAATTATATTTATTTTAGGTTTCCCATTGAATTAAACTTTTCCATTAGATTTTATTCCCTTGGATTTCACTTTACAATAAAATTCTTTAATTTATTTAAAAAGACTTGCTGGTCCGTAGAATTACTACATACTTGTGGTATGCGCCCTTAATGGAAAAAAAACTACTACAAATCAATTTTGATACTTTTTTTTTGAATGAAATAGTATTAACAAGATGAACCCTTCTTTTATGAAAAGTTTGTTTTTATTGTGTTTAGTGCATTATCATCCTTTTTCCGTTGGGAAATTGATTAGGAACCTTAAATTACGGCTTAGGATAGGTGTATTAAATATTTATCCTTATGAAATTTAATGAAATAAATTTTAGTCCTTGAGTTCTTGTGAATTAAATTTAATAATAATTTCTTTTATGGCGCATTATGGTAAGGGCGAAAGAATAATTTAGGATTATTGAATTGAAAATTATTTACCCTTCAAATATGCACGACTTGAAAAAAGTTGAAAATATCTTGGGAACTACTATGAATAATATAAGTTTTGGTATAGAATAAAGTTTGAAATCAAGAAAGAACCCTTTTGGTTTGTGCAATGTACCCTTTTGAAAATTAACAATTAAACATACTGCAAAAATTATTAAAATATTGTAAATTAAATTCGATTCCCTTTTATTGTAATCTTAGTTTCCCTTGTTTATAAATGAATTAATGACTTGATTTTTATCTTTGGTAAATAATTATAAAAAACAAATTGTTGAATGGTTCCCCCTGAAATTAATTCATGACTACAAATATTTTCAAAGCTAAAATTTCCCTTTTGGTTTCGCGTAGTCCCTTACATGTGGAAACGGATAAATTGGAGTTGTTTTGTGGGTAAATACTTAATTATTTATATAAAAAAAATTTTAGGGGGGCCCTTAGTTTAGATGTTTGAATTGGGTTTCCCATACCCATTGTAAAGACAACTTTTTCTTAAATAACAACAATTAATTTAGGTAGTAAGTTCCCTTTATCCCTTTTTCCTTATAATTATTTAACAAAACCTTTCAGAATTGAATTCATTTTGATGAATTTGTGGGAGTATTCCCCTTAATTTTGCATCTTGTTAGACAAACATTTTTTTTTTGGAATTCTAAATTTACTTAATGATGTATGAGAAGATTGATGAGGGAAAAATTTCCCTTAAAATTTTAATGTTGGATATTAGAAATATAATAACCCATTTCCTTGATGACAAACTTGAAAAACCAAAATTAAAAAACGACACAAAAGAACAAGTGTGAAGAGACTTAAATATAGGTCCCCTATAAGCACATTTATAGAAACGAGAGCATAATCCCATCGAGCCATATTTATAGACACCTGAAATCATACCTCCTCTCCCCGAAATACAACATGATTTATACAGTAACTACACAATTTTACCCTTAAAACAGGAAGGCACCGAATAAACCCTAAAAGGTTTATTCCCCTTACCAATGGCGTGAACAAAAGTGCGATTAGGTACAAATTAAATATGACTAACCAAATATTTGATTCCTATAAAAGAAGAACGTTAGACATATAAATACTTGCATCATAAACCATCTAATCACCTAACCGTCCCACCCACGTACCCCCAAATCCACAATAACAAACGACACGAGCAATAAATGCCATAAAAGCTCTTCCTAAGAGAAATCCGTGATATCCCAATACCTAAAAAGAAAAACCCAAAAAAGTATACTACAAGAACCTAAATTGAAAATAACGCTTCTGTCAATCCCAAAAATTGTGACCTAGTAACGAAATTTATCTCATTAGTACAACCAAAAAATAAACGGGATAACCACCAAACTAAGTTAAGAATGTTAAGATGGGAAATAAAATACCTTATTCCTGTTTCGTAAGACGATTTTTCCCTTATACATATTATTTGGGTATAGAAACGTAATACCCCTAATAATTTTGTTTCCCAATTGGGGAGAAATCTTAGAATTGAGAATTGTTTCGTTTGACAAAGAGTTTCCCTAACAAAAGTATTTTTTCCCTTGAAAAATATTAATTAGGAAGAACCTATGATGTTTTTTCTTCAACAAATAGAGAGATTCCTTCGTTGTACGTTTTAATTTGTTTGTGGGATATAGCAATAATTGGAACAAATTTATTAATCTTGAACAATCCTTTTCCCTTTATCTACCCCATTTTAGGACAATTTATAAACATGGAATTGGATTTGTGGAATAATAAATATAAAAAAATTGTGAAGTTTCCCTTATTTTATAATATTGTTGATTATCAGTTCCCCTTTGAAAAGCTTATATAAGAACTTTATGGTTGCCCTTTTGTTGTACCTTTCCCTTTTTTCCCAAATTTAAATTTTGAATTGATAGATTATAAGTTTAAGAAGACATTAATAATTGGTTATTTACCCTTGGGTAATAGATTTCCCTTGTTGTGTTTGTTGTTTCAATATCCCTTAGTACATTGCGCCCTTATTTTTGATATTATAAACATTAGTTTAGAAACTCCCATTTAAAAATAGAATGTTTATAATTAATTCCCACCGTTTGATAAATTTAGTAGTTATGGTTACTCCTTGAGAGTAAAGCCATTACTTTATTGGTCTTTATTTTTTAGAAGTAATTATGTCATTATGATTAGGAGCTAAAAAATTAATTATCATTGAGACGTAAATATTGATTACATGGTATAATTGTATCACCAATTAATTTAACATTAAGAGATGATAGGTAAGAGATTTTTTGGACTTTTTGCATCCCTTTAAGTTCTTCCCAATTTTTGAATTTTGTAAATTATGACGAGTTCATAGCAGGATTTTACAGTGTCGTTGCAAAAACAACTATTTCGGTTCATAAAATTTTTTGTATCCCCCCTTTTAAGCGTGTGGGAAGTTTTAGATATTTTTTAAATGATTCCCTTGGACAATGGTCAAAAAGAACTTTTGGTGTTATTATTAGACAACATGATTAAAAATTCTATTGATATAGTCTTACCTTCTTTTAAATTTAAGTGTTCCCTTTAATGGTCTTGGTTGATATAATTTTTTTTCTTTTATTTTTAGAATAAATAAAAAATTTTTTAATCCCTTCGTTGTATAAAAGAGTGACCTTAACAAGTTGGCTTATTCTTTGTATAAGATTTAGAATTTATAAGTCATTAAAATAGATTTGGTTTTTCCCCTTGTGTTTTGTACCCTCCTTTATGGGGTTTGGAAATATAAAACTACTTAACGTTAAAAATTATATTTTGGAACGTTCCTTTTGGTGGTATGTTGATATTTTTCCCCTTAATTAAACATATTTTTTTTATTATTAATACTTTGAAAGCTAATGAAATAGATTTTGTAGGATAATGAAAATTGTTGCCTTAAAATTTCACTTACTTTTTACTTAAAAACATTAATTTTTTAGTTAATTAAAAAATTAAATTTGGATTTTAATTTCACATTTATTATTAATTCCCTTATCCCTTTGTTAAAAACTGTTTTTCAAAACAATACCCTTATATTCCCTTCACATTATTGTAGAGTGAAATCCATTGTTGTTGATGTTGACAAAGAAAAACAAATTCACTAAAAAAACACACTATCATAAGAGCCTTGGATTTTTTATAATTATTTTGTCAATTGTGTAAACCAATAACCCTTGATTTGGATTTTCTGATTGTATTGAACATTTCCTTGTATGAACTTACGTTTTAGTGGCGTCCTTATTTATATATAAATTAGGACCTTGTCCCGTTTGAAAAACATGAACTTTGTAATTCACATTCCTTTCAAACTTTGGTTTAAATTATAGAGACCCTTTAATACAATATCCCTTGGTACCCTTACTTAACACCTACCTTTAATAAAAAAGTGGATTTTACTTCCCTATATTTTTGATAATGTTCATGTTCCCTTAGTTTTAAAAGAACTTTGGTTCCAATAATATGGAAACAAATCATAAAAAAACTAAAACATTTGATGAACTTTTTTGGTGATATTGGTTGCCAATTTGACTATTGAAAAGAAATACATATTTAGTAGATTGCTTTTTCTTGGTGGCGGGTCAACCCTTGAATAATTTCGATTGGTTATTAAACATTAGGATTCCCCTTGCGAGCAACAACTATTTTGGAATTTCGGTAATCCCCATTAAAGATAAACCTTAGAAACTTCCTTAGTGATTGGTTGTTTCCCTAGCGCGTATTGAACTTGTTAGCAAACGCATTGACCCCGTTCCCCTTTACGTTATTGTGTTGTTGCGAAAATTTTTTGTTGTTCAAATTAAAGAAAGAAATTCTAAGTTTTAAATGGATTTCCCTATGAGCATTTAGTTGTGATTCGATTGTTACATTATTACCCTTAAACTCGAAGCCCTTTTTTGGTAATTAATATTTTTTGTTTTTCTTCATTGTTTGAGATCAAAGAAAAAATAGATTCGGTGTTTACCTGTTAGATTTTTATTGCAATTTTAAAAGTACATTAGGAGGAGTTAAACCGTACAAACAAATAAATTATATAAAAAATATTTTTCAGTTTTGATTAATTAATGTCCCTTAGTTAAATATTTTAAGCCCCTTACAAAAAATATAGATATTTAATAATTTTTGACTAATTGAAAAAAGAGTTGTCTTGATTTATAGTTATCAAATCTGGTACAAGCTAAAATGTTACTAGTTCATTACTTTATATTATGCAAATTACAAAAAAAAAATTTTATGTTTTACTCACCCTAAATGTTTTGAAGTAAAAACTAATTGTCCATGTTAAAATGATGTGAATCCCTTTCTTAAAGAATTAGTCGTTTTTACTTGCTAAACAACTGATTATCTTTCCTTATGTATTGGGCAATATAATAAGTTCCCTTTATGAATAGCGCTTGTTAATTATGCCTACAACATAAAATTATAGTGTGTAAAGTTTAGATAAAAAATGTGCCCTAACAGTCAAACTAAATTAAGTCCCATTTAAATTTTATTGAATTGGAAATTTGTTTCACACCCTTGAGGAAGTCTTAACGTGGATATGTAACACCTTATATGTTTTTGAATTGGAATGCATCTTTTTGGAACATCAAATGTTTATTTTGTGAATTAATGACATTTGGATGAGTTTGAGCAAAAATTGAATTGAAGTTGGTGAATGTTACATGTTACTGCGTCCCCCTTAGCAACAACAAGCCTGTAATTCCCTTGGTAATGGCTTCCCTTGACGATTACCACCCATCAATAAAGACATTGCAAAATTTAACTATATATTTAGTTTGAAAATATATTGATTAGAGAATTTTTAGGTTCAAATACTTGTTGATACATACGTGAAGAATCCCCTATATACATTCCCTTTGTTTATTAATTCGACTCATATTCCCTCCCTTAGTTAAGTTTTAGTTAGACAAATCCCTTAAAAGTTATGTTTTATTTAACTATAATCAAACATTTTGTTATAGCACATTGGTGTTTAAAAGGCTTTCCCTTTGGGTTATAATAACTTTTTGGTGTTATTAATTTGGATTTGTCATTATATTGAAAATGTAACTTTACTAAATGAAATGTGAAAAAATAGTTTCCCATTAATCTAAAATACCCTTTGATTTTAAAAAAAAGAATTTTAAAGAAATGGTATACTTAAAGGTTGTTATAAGAATGTTTTTAAAGCCTTGGTAGGACGGAGAAACAATTGACGAAAAACGTGAAAAAAAATTTAAATTTTTTTTTTTTAACTATCCCTTGTAGTTACTTATGTTGTGTTTCCTGATTATTTGTCCTAGGAAGTTAGATGTTTTTTGTTGTTAAGTACTTTTAATTAGTGTTGAGCCCGTTTCGGTTTAGTACAATAAATGTGTTCATATGATTGATGAAATTCCCTTGATTTTCCCTAAAAGTTCCCTGTGTTTCCATTTAAGTCCCAGAATTCGGATAAAAAATACATGAAGCCTTTTTTAGTTGAATTGATCCCTTCCCCTTATTATGAGATCGACTATTTAATAGTGTTCCCTTTAATTTTTAGTTCCCTTTGTACAGTTTATCAAATTGTAAATGCCCTACATATATCTAGTCCCCTTAAAAAGACTTCTTCAAATAAATTTTTTGACCCATTCATTGTCCCATTTTAATTACCCTTCTGTTTAAAACCTTAATAAACAGTGAAAATTGGAAATGTATCGAAATTTATGATTATAAGGTTTAAATTATAAGTGTAATTCCTTGGCCTTATAAATGTCTAAAACACAATTATTAAATTGTTTATAAATTTTTAATATAATGTTGAAAGAAAAACAATTGACCCTTGAATTTTTTAATTAGATAAGTGAACAATTATGTTCCCTTTAAATTATGAAATGGTTAACTTAGAACCCTATGACCCTTCCCTTTGTGGACATTGATCCCTTGGTTCCCTTGCAGCAATTCTAATAAATTTTTCTTATAGTATTTGGCAGGGATTTTCCCTGGAAAACCGTTTTATTGGGATTTAGTATACCTTTTCCCTAAAGTAATAACTTTATTAAGTGAAAAATTTACTATCATTAATTGGAAAAAATTTTTTGTAAATATTTCCCTGGTCCTTTGCAGTAATATACTTAGAACAACAATGTCGTTAAGACGTTACATTAATACAGAAAATAGAGTTTTTGGATTACACAGCTATAAATGTTTATTAAATTATTCCCTTGCGGCCCTTAGTGCCTTCCCTTTTTATTTGAGTTGAAGGTTGTCAATCTATCCCTTTAAGCAAAATACTATTGTTTGGATTTATATACCTTGTAGAACTTGAAGACCATTCATTGTATTGAATCACGCAGTTTACATGTTTGGTATTAATGTGACATAAAATCGTGATAAAATTTATCCCTACTGTTGGAGGTAAAATTTGATATATTATTGGCTTTGACCCAAAAAAAATTGAGATTTGATTATTAAGAAATCCCTTTTTTGGGATCATCTGAATAATTTTGGATCTTTTTGTATTTTGTGATTCCCATTTTACGTTAAGATATTCTTGTTTATTATCATTGTGAATGAAATAAAAAATAAGAAAAATAAGGTAAATCAATGTTTGTAACACTTTAACAACTTTATTATTTTGTGCTTATTGTGCCCTTGATTGCCAAATAAAAACAATTGCAAAAAAGTTAAATTCTTTTAAAAATCCCAATTAGTGTTTTTTGGTGGAATAGAAAGAAGAATAAACTGAACCCATTAGAATTTTTTTGGTCCTCCTTTTATAAGTCTTAGGGACCATTAACTTGAATTGAAATTTGTTTAGATTTTTCCCTTTGGTTTTTTTGGGTATTCTACAATGCCAAGTTTTAATTCCGTCACTATCGATATGTTTCAGAATAAGTTTCCAGGTGACACGTTAAATCTAATGCAAAAAGGAGCCCAATTTGTATTCCATTACAAAAATGTAATTATTTAAATTTGGAAAATTTTTTAGTGACCCCTTTACTTGAGTATGAAAGGTGGTTTTCTTACCATTTGACTTTTAAAAGTAATTTCTTTTATTTTTTTTTTATGTAGTTCCCCTAGATGATAACAAAACAATGTTTAAAGTAAATTCGGTTTAGATTTATTTTTATGTTAATTTGTTTTATCTGTTTTTACATGTTTGGGTTTACAACTTACCATTTTAGAACATTTTATTTCCCTTAACTAAAAAACTAAATGCTGAAATTGAAAAAACTATACAACCAAGTTTTAAGAATAGATTTGACAACCAACAAAGTCTAGTCCCGAACCTGTGAATGAACAAAGGATTAATGAATTGAATAATTAACCGTTATAACTAAAATGGCCCATATATTATTTTTGTAACCCCTTTTAAATTTGGATTTTATTAGGATACGTATTGTACCATAGTTGTACAATATTAAAATCTTTCTCCTCAATTCTTACCCCTTGTGGACATGCTTAATAGACTTATTTTTGTTTTTATAGATGAACGTTTTAGAATAAATCGAGATTTGGAAATATTTTTTTTTGTCCCTTTTGTTTCATTACTGCCCTTCTTATTATAAATCCCTTGAAAAAATAAAGTAAATTTCCCTGATTATGGGTGGAAATGAAGATAAATTCTCTTCCCTTTATGATGGCTCTGCCCAATTTTGAATGTCTTGTTCCCCGTTCATCATTGAATAGTGAGATTTGTGGATTAACTTTATTGGTTTTTTCTTAACTTGTTTCCCTTTTTTCCTAATGTGTATTTTCCATTTATGTGAGTAGAAGAATTCCCTTGGAATCCCTTAAAGCTATTCCTCCTTCCTCTATTATTCCCATTATACCCTTGTGGACTTATAAATTAAACTTTCAAGATGCTTTAAGTAAGATTTACTTAATTTCCCTGGACTATTTTTGTTTCGATGAAATTTTTCCCTAATTGAAGTTTTTTTTATTATAAATTCTGTTTAGAATTTAGATATTAACATATTAACGGTGGCGACTTTTCTCCCTTTACCCTTTGCTTTGTTTTTAATAAACCAACTTTTATAACTCTCATTTTGACGTTTATTCCCTTTTCTTGTTTATCTTTTAGTTTAGCTCAAATATTTATGATCTTTTAATTTTGAGCCATTCTTTTCTTTGGAACCTAATTCGGGACCCCTTATTTGAGGGTGTTAATTTAATAAATTAGGAAATTTGGTTTCCCTGTAATTGTTAAATTGGAAATTGTTTAAAATAAAGAATTATTTATTTTGATATAATGTTTATGGAATTATATTTATTGTTGGTGATGTTTTCCCAGAAATTGATGTTCATAAAAATTTGTTTTTAAAGTTAGGTTCCCTTTAGAGTTTAGTGTTCCCTTGTAAATCAATTTTATCCTTTCTGTGGTAAAACTTGATTTAATTGAGTGTACAAAAATTTAGGATATTTTAACCCCTTCGTATATTCAAATACCCGATGATATGAATTATAAAATTTGTGTTTTCGAAAATTATTAAATTATAGTATATTTTTTCCCTTAATACCCTTCACTTGTTATAATCTTATTTGACTTTTAGATTTGTTTCCCATTGAGAAACTTTAAGTTGTTTCCCCTTCCATTGAATTGTTATTAATTATATATTGGTTTGGTTTGTTTATATTGTTAACTTGGTTTGTTGATTCCCGTTAAGATTGTACCCCAATATAGCAAAGAACTTCAAAAATTAAAAAAAACAGAGTCCTTCCCTTAGCATTGGCCCTTTGAGAAAGCAATTGGAACCCAGGAAAACAACAAAAGATTCCCTAAAATTGCGAAATTATGAAAATTCTCCTTTTTAATAAGACTCAATTCGCCTTATTTTGAGGTTTTTGAGCCCGATTCGCAATTGTCTTACAATGAGCGTTTTTCATTTGTTTGAGGATTTAAAAAATATTCAGGATGTAGTGATATTTCGACCTTTTGAGTTCAGTTTGCAGATATGAAAATTCCGCTTATAGTTCACATTCAAGTAAATACATATTATAAAATGGATAAAAATTGGGAATTACAATGAATATAACAAAACAATGTACTTGTTTACCTATAGGCCTTTGATAGACAACATTTTAAATTGTAAAACAAATAATACCCCTTGAAAAGAAAATAATTGAATAAATGCCCAAGATTGGATTTGGTAGTTATAGAAAATAAAAAGATTAGATAAAGCTAGTAATAAATAAGTTATTTTTAAATTGTGGATTTTTGTGCCATTTGGGTTCTTATTGGATATTATTGAATAAAATCATTTTTGACTTTTTGTCCCAATGTGATTTAGAATAAAATTGTAAATGAAAATAAAAAAAATTTCAAGTAATTCCAAATATTTTTTTTCATTTTTTTGATTTGAACAATTGAGTAACATATTTCCAATTTTTAGTGAAACATTTTAGATTTATTGTAATTTAGTTGTAGCTAAAATAATTTTTTACAGCAACACATTGTAATATTATTTATAGGGTACTTGTAAAAGAAGTTTTCCTTGTCTTATGAGATAAGACAGAACTAAAAACAAATAGTATTTAAAACTAGAAGCCCCTTTTAAGGTAACAAAGTTGTTTAAACCCATGACCCTTTTAATCAAACGAATGGCAGGAGAAATTTAATATTTGTTAGCAAAAAAAATTGGAATCAATTGGAGTGAAGATTTAACCATAATTAAGGCTAATGTCCCTTTGTAATGGAAAAATAATACCAAATTGTGTTAAAATGAAAACATTTTGTAGACCCTTATTATTTAGTTTCAAACAAATGTTCTTCCCTTTAATCAAGTTATTTGGGATAAGTAATAATATATCACAAATATAATATTGGCAAATTGATGAAGACTCCCAAATCTATGCCAATATTAATATAGATTTTTATCGTTTCTTATAAATTAATAAATTGTGCCCATAGATCCATTTTATTACAATTGAAAAATAAATAAAAAATAAAAAAGAAGATCCCATAATGTCAATTTTCCCGCATTGTAGCTTACTAATGTTGCCTTTTAGAAAAAAAATATAGATTATTTGAATCGAAATAAAACAAACTCATAGAAGCTTTTAATAATCCCTTTAATTACTAATCCTTCTTATAGAATTTTACAAAACATTGATTAAAACGTTCCCCAAACTAAGCATAAATAAAAAAAGCATTTTGTACATTGTATCGAATTAGGGGTTGAATAAATTAAAACATAAAACTTAACATGTCAAAATATAAAGTCAAAATTATAGATGTTCCATTGAGACACCAATTATAGAGATTAGTTAGTTAAAATTGTGAGGGTTAGTTTCGATAAGGATTTAAAAAAAATTCAACGGTCCCTTTAATACACTTTTGAAAAATTGTACTGCATTTTAATTTTAATTAGGAAAATAAATAGCTGTATAAAAAAAGAGTACATGTTCCCTTATTTGCAAGATTAAATATTACACACCATTGGCATATTTCTGTATGGTATAACCCCGTATGATACCAAAAGCATTTTGCCTTAGAAAGAACATCTTCTTCATACTTTCCCTTGTTTAAGCATTATTGCTCTAAAAATTATTTCTTAATTTTGGTAATTATAAATTTGTAAATTTTTCCCCTTTTGGACAATTTAGTAGTTGTACTGCGAATTTGATCATGAAAGGTTTTATTCCCTTCAACATTAATTATAAAAACAACTATTTATTTCCCTATTAAAAATATAATCCAGATGCGAAACTACAGTGATTCCCTATCCTATTATAAGAATTTCCATTCCCTTGTTTTTAAAAGATGCTTGTGATATACATTAAGGAAATTATTGATAAATCCCGTTTAGAATACCTTGTAAAATTTTTAAAATCAGCTAATGTTTTATTGAAAATGTATTTGTTCTTGGGTTAATTAATGTACGTTTTATTTAATCCCTTTTTGTGTTTACAATTGGGTGTTTATTTGTTTGTATTTTGTGGTATTTAATTTGTACCGTTGAATCCATTAAGGAACTGCATTAATTTATGAATGCTTTTCTTCTCCCTTAGACAAAATAAAAAATCAAAACACATTGGGACCAATAACGGTCAAAGTAGAATTTATTTAAATATTAGTGTCCGCAAGAAATATGATTCACTGATTACAGGTGAAAAATACATAACATAAAAATAATAACCACCCACTCCCGGAATAACTAAAAAAATAAAAACCATTCAAGCAAAGAACACCAAATCATACCAAAAGTACACCAAAGCGTTATGTAGAAACATTACCCTATCCATACTATCTTACAACAGAAAGGACCATTGATGCATGCCGTCAACTTCTTGACACATGTAAAGTAAGGGTACATAATGAATGGGAAATACAAGTACTTGTTCAATGGGATGGCACTGAAAATCCTACCTGGGAATCGTGGAATGATTTACAACAACAGTATCCTAACTTGACCTTGAGGACAAGGTCTGTTTCGAAGCGGGGAGAAATGTTATGTCCCAAATAGGACAGGTGGCACAAGAAGTGGTTAGGAAAAATAGTAGAGTGAAGAAACTGCCACAAAAATTAAGGGAATAAAAGCAAGTGGAAAGAAAGGAGTGGGTGTGGAAGTTATATCTCAAGTCGTCTCCTCTCTCTGATTGTTCTACACTTCTCCCTGTCTGCGCTAAATTCCTTTTCTTAATTCAAAGTAGTCCTTGTATTTCATGTTTAAGTCACTACTGTATTAGACCTTTTCAGTTTCAATATCATTTGGTGTAAAGTTTGTTCCAGGATCCCAATGCCCAAAGTCACAGGTTAAGTAGCTTCTTCTCGTCATAATCATTTAACGATCAACATCATAATTACCTTTTGCTACCACACTCCAAAAAATGCATACTTTTTCTTCCTCACGCACTCTTTTTCGTATGGAATATGCATGGAACATAAATGTCAAAATTTGCATGCATGTAATATAAAGGTGCATGATAAGCTGCTCCTTCCATGTCAGCATGTCGCACATAATTAACACATGCATGCTTTTCTTGTCACTGCTTGAATGTCTACTATTACCTACGTACTAACGCGACATTCTAGCTCAATGAAGATTATTTAGTTCGTATATGTTAGCCTCATTAGTAGAATTGTGTAGTTAAAAGCCAAAATTCAAATTGGCCGTTTTGATTGTATCAATAGGATATCTCGATTCATGTATTAAATGTAAAAGAGTTTTTCTAACTTGTGCCCTAGGGGCACAAGTTAAGAATGGGTCCATAACCTGTGTGTCATCGTATGAGTGGTCAGCAAATATTGAGTGGTCTTTATATCAGGCCTCACAGTCACTGATTGGCCACTCAGTATTAGACACGCAGACAATGGATCTTTCTTAATTTGTGCCATTAGGGCATAAGTTAGAATAATTCATAATAAAATTAGCAAGTTCATACCGAACAAGATTATTTTATGTATATTTATTAGTTGTAATATAGTATAAACAAGTAGGATTACCGCGCGTTGCTGCGGGTCGTTATTTTTTCACACCGCACTATTAAACATGAGACCGAAAAAATAAACCTGCACAAAAAAAAACATATAACTAAAAAAGAAACCTTTAAACATGAGGCCCAACACATAAGGCCATATAAGAAAAAAAACAAACTATTAAACATGAGACCGAAAAAATAAACCCGCACAAAATTAAAAAATATATAATAATAATAACAATGGCCCGCAACAACGCGCGAAAAATTAACGTCCCGCAGCAACGCGCGGGTAATCCTGCTTGTTTAATAAATAAAGTTTATTATATAAAAAGTCGTAAATAGGTAAAAGTTAAGGGTCCGTTTTGTAATTTTTTTTTACGTTGGGCCAGATTGGGAGAAATTTTTTGGGCCAGATTTTGGGCTAGTACCGTGTTACTGTAACATGTTACTGTAGCAGAGTAGATTTTTTTTTTTTAGTTTGGGCCACTTTTGGGCTAATTTTTTAGCCCGACACTGTAGCAATGGTCAAATGGTGGTCAAACATTTGTGAATTGTATTATAGCGAGTCGGAATTTAACCCGCGCGTTGCGGCGGGGGCTAATTTATTAGTCCGGCGTGTTGGTTAAAGTTTTTTTTTGTTTTTTACTATTAATGCAACGTGTTGATTAAGCAAGTACGTATGACAGGAGGATTGCAATAATGGCCTGGTTTTTTTTCCCGATTTGAAGATCTTTTTGGCGATATTTTGTGGAGCCGTTTTTTTTAATATATTTTATGCGGGTTTATTTGTTCGGTCTCATGTTTAATAGTTTGTTTTTTTAATATAGGCTTATGTGTTAGGCCTCATGTCGCGGGTTGTAATTTTTTGGCTCAAAGTCGCGAGATATTTTTTTTTTTTTTGAATAAATCAGACTTTTATAAAAAAAAATTCTATTGTTTGAGGGGTGTTTTTTTTTTTTGTTTGGTTTATTTTATCGTATTAAATATAATCGCTGGGCCGTTACACTAAGCGGTGGCCATTTTTCTTTCTTATTGTATTTTGTGCGGATTTATTTTTTCGGTCTCATAACATCACGACATTGTAGTTAGTAGGTTTTTTTAATAAAGGAGATTTTTTTTTGACCCAAGCCGATAGAAAGTTGTAAATAGTTAAAAATAAAAGCACGTCTCATAATTTTTTTTCCTTCTTATTTTTAGTTAAAAATAAAAGCACGTCTCGTAATTTTTTTTTCCTTCTTATTTTTAGCGAAAGAAGTGGGGGTGGGAGGGATTATAAAGTTTTTTTTTTGGGCCAATGAAAAGTAACCATGTGAAAAAAAAGGAAAAAAAGTTGGGCTAGATGTTGGACTAAACTTTAAAAAAGAAAAATTACTTGGGCCGGGCGAAAGTAGAGCCCAAAAAAAAGTTAGGGTAGATGTTGGACTAAACTTAAAAAAAAATAAAAAATACTTGGCCCGGGCCTAAGTCGAGAAAAAAAAAAAAAAAAAAAACTTGGGCCGGGCTAAATGAGCCCAAGGCCCAAGTCAAACACTTGACCACTGTAGATGAACAGTGGTCAAATGTTTAAGGATTGTATTATAGAGTAATTTTAGTTTTACTTCTCCGCCAGAAAAAAGTGTCTACAAATAAAAAGTAGTATTTGATGATACGCGTAATTAATGCAATCTTTGAATAATAAAAAGTCATTTTCATCATATTTTTTAGAGAAAAGTGCAAATATGCTCCATGTGGTTTGCAAAAATTGCAAATTTACTCCCCAACTTCACGAAAGTGCATGTGGCTTCTCCAGTTTGAAACTTTCATTGCACTCGTACGAATGCAATGGGAATTGAAACTTCCATTGCACTTGTGCTCCCTGCCAGGGAGCATGAATGCGACACAAGTTTCGTTTTGGGGAGGCCGCCTGCACTTTCGTGAAGTTGGGGAGCAAATCTGCAAATTTGGAAAACCACAGGGAGCATATTTGCAGATTTCTCTATTTTTTACTAGAAATTAAAATTAGCGGCTAATGCAAGTTTTGGTTATAATGACAAAACAAGCAAGATTACTCGCGCGTTGCTGCGGGCGTTAATTTTTCGCGCGTTGTTATGAGACGTTAATTTTTTATTTCTATTTTTTTTATTTGTTTTTATTTTTTTTTTCGCGAGTTTTTTTTATGTTTAATAGTGTAAGTTTAATTTTTCTTGCACGTTACTGCGAGGCGTTAATTTTTCGTGCGTTGTTGCGTGTCATTAATTCTTTTTTTTCCTTTAATTTTGTGCGAGTTTATTTTGTCGGTCTCATATTTAATAGTATCGTGTTTAGTAGTTTTTTTATAGTCTTACGCGTTGTTGCGTCGCGTTAATTTTTTTATTTTTTTTTTGCGAATTTTTTTTTTTGGTCTCGTGGTGTAAAATGACACTGTTTAAGTCAATTCGGAAATGTTACCGCGGGTATTTTTTTATCTGAATGCGTCGTTACTTTTATTTTTTTCCTTTAATTTTGTGCGAGTTTATTTTGTCGGTCTCATATTTAATAGTGCGGGTTTACTTTTTCAGTATCGTGTTTAGTAGTTTTTTTTATGGTCTTACGCGTTGTTGCGTTGCGTTAAAATTTTATTTTTTTTATTTTTTTTGCGAAATTTTTTTTGGTCTCATGGTGTAAAATGACACTGTTTAAGTCAATTCGGAAATGTTACCGCGGGTATTTTTTATCTGAATGCGTCGGTACTTTTATAACATTTTTTTCCTCCCTATTTTGTGCCGACAATTTAAAAAAAAAAAAAAAAACTAATTGGGCCGGGCCAAATTTTTTGGCCCAGCACTGTAGCACTGTAGCAGTGCTACAGTGCTTAAAATGAACAATTTTTTTTTTTGGTCTCGTGGTGTAAAATGACACTGTTTAAGTCAATTCGGAAATGTTACCGCGGGTATTTTTTTATCTGAATGCGTCGTTACTTTTATTTTTTTCCTTTAATTTTGTGCGAGTTTATTTTGTCGGTCTCATATTTAATAGTGCGGGTTTACTTTTTCAGTATCGTGTTTAGTAGTTTTTTTTATGGTCTTACGCGTTGTTGCGTTGCGTTAAAATTTTATTTTTTTTATTTTTTTTGCGAAATTTTTTTTTGGTCTCATGGTGTAAAATGACACTGTTTAAGTCAATTCGGAAATGTTACCGCGGGTATTTTTTTATCTGAATGCGTCGGTACTTTTATAACATTTTTTTCCTCCCTATTTTGTGCCGACAATTTTTTTTTAAAAAAAACTAATGGGCCGGGCCAAATTTTTTGGCCCAGCACTGTAGCAGTGCTACAGTGCTTAAGATGAACAGTGCACATTTGGCCAAAACTGTGTCGTTTTAAACCTAAAATGTGTAGTATTATAATAATTTTCTGTTTAATTTTTGAGACAATAGTTTTGAAAAAGATAATGATAAGATTTTATTGACATAACAATGTGATTGTTGCATCTTTTTTGTTTAAAAATACGTGTGAATGATAATATAGACCTGAGAAAATTATACTGTAATAAAATGGGTTATTCACATTAGTAGGCTACCTTTAGCTGTTTATGGTAAGCCATGCCAAAGATATCCAGATATTTATCAAGTTTAATTAATTAAAAAAAAGACTAAGTAGGCCATGTCAACAGTGACAGATATACAAAAATTATGAGGATTCGTGGAACACAAAATTAGAAGAGTATTTGAGGGCAAAAATGTCATTGTTGCCATCATTGACTTGTAAATATTGCACAAATCGTGATTAGCTATAAACTAATAAGCACTAATCACAATTATTAGGAGGTGGGTCAAGAATATTAATAGGTTATTGTCGACATTGTTTTTTTTAATGTGGCTTTTTGCATCTTTATCTCCACATTGGTTGAGCTTCTTTTGTAGTTGTAAGGTGTCTGTCATGTTACTACTATGTTAGTAATATATCAATATATGTATCCCTGACCAACAGGGTTGGGTATGATATCGTGTTTTCATCATAAATAAGGATGGCAATGTGCGCGAAATATTAGCGAAATATTAGGGTACCATATTCCGCATCCCCATCCTGAGTTTACTGATCATCGTTTCTTTCCTCATTCACGCCGAGGGATTTTTTTATTATCCCCATCCCCGATCTTTAACCAGGAACGGGGATAAAAAAAATCACACCATATGAACTCGACCATAAATGGGGTAACATACGGATATCCTTAATGGTTGGATCAGATACAATTTTCTTCCCAATATTAAGCATCGTATATGTTGACACTTTAAATATAATACATGAGAAATGTAATAATGTATTGTGCACGTTTAAATTCGAAACAAAACGTTAGTTGAGAAATATGTATGTATTCTTTGATAGTTACCAAGATATCAAAGAATCGAGAGTTGTGTGTGTAAAGACAGAGAGCCAATATAAGGAATTTTTTTTTCTATTTTATAAAAACAAGAGTACGAAACGAGTTACATACACGCATAAAAAAACGAAAGATAATCACTATATACGGTAGGGATGGCAATTATCGACACGACACAAACCCGATACGAAGTTAAACATGTTTTTGGGTATGATGAAAAACAAGGTTTTGGGTCAGAAACATGTCAACATGTCTAACCCGTTTAATAAATGGGTCATGTTTAGGTTGAATAAGTATTAAACAAGTCACCCGTGAACTCGTTTAAGTATATAAGCCTCTAAAAAATACACAACTCTGGTTTTATGTTGGATTTGGATTAATGCATTTTCTTATTCACTCAATAATACAATAAATTACGATTATAACTCACATCATTGAAATCGTTGTGTAGTTATTTATATGTTACGTATATTACTTGGATTTAAACGAATCGACAAACCAACAACCTTCTTCATCGCTTGGTCTATTTACTGAAACATGTTAAACGTGTCACAAATGGGTTGCATGTGTTATGTAGGTCTGGTTGAGTTTGAGTTTCTTGACACGATTAATAAACGAGTTGTGTTTGGGTACAAGTTATACTAACACCCCAATCCGCGAACCCGAATAGGTCAATCCGAACACGACACGATTGCCACCCATAATATATGGTGGAGTAAATTGCATAAATCGTCCCTAACATTTGACCAAATTGCAAGTTTCGTCTCAAACATTACGAAAGTGCAAAGATCGTTGCACCAAAAGTTTCCTCAAATGTTTTCCCAAAAGGACGATACTTACACCAAAGGTTTCCCCACAGGGACGATCCTTGCACTTTCGTAATGTTTGAAACGAAACATACAATTTGACTAAACTTTAAGAACGATTTATGCAATTTACTCTATATGGTGACCATGACAAGTTATGGAAAATTTTCATAACTTGTCATATTAGGCCCTTGTGTTTAAGTAAAACAATATTACTTTTATAATTCTAACAATCTCCTCTTAAGTATTCTAAATTTGACCTAAACATTTATTCATTTTTTGTTGATGACTGGTAACTCTTGATTTGGTCTTGTAAGGTTGATCTTTTGTTGATGACTTTCTACATCAAGATGAAAGTCGTTAGTGTGACTTAAAGGAATGTATGAACGAACAAATCTCTTAATGGATTCATACGTAACCGTCTCATTGAATGGCTTTCATTGCTTGTTCTTGTAGTAGAAGTAGATATGTTCTAAGTCATTAAAATAGAGGTTTCCATGATCGGCTTCGGTAAACGTATGAATTTCATTGCTCCCCATCCTTGCCACTTTGAACGATGGAATCTAAAACTTCCCAAACCGATCAATGTATTTTCTTGAAAGCTAATAATCTGGTTCTTTGGTAGACTTTCTCCTGAGCTTGTTATTTGTACATCATCAGCAAAAAATAAACTGTCTGGACACTTTCATTTCGATGTTGAAGACTACAGGAATCCTTTAAATGATATCAAATCACACAATATGTTCTAGTTTGAGAGAGAGACAGTAATAAAGAAATCGCCATTAGCATAACCATGCACATACAATATTAAATTCACTAGTTCACTAACCCACCTCCCCTAGCTAAGAGTTCTTTCTATAGGCCAGACTCCTTACAAGTTATCCTATTAGGGCGATGTGGGATAATTTGCATTCTTTCTTAAAACAATTATGTACATAACTAACTGATGTAGTTAAATTCAACCTTTTAATTATATAAATATATAAATAATAAGGCTAAAGTAAGTATTCCGAGAGGCTTTTAAAAGATTCGTTTCTATCCAAAACAAATTCCCTCAAAAATCTACCTGGGTCGTTTCCCAACGAGGTGTGAATTGAAAATCGAGAACGTTTGTGATCGCGTGAATTGAATGGATTAAGAGATTTGGATTTGGATTTTCTAATTTCTAAGATTAAAATGCAAAAACGATTAAAGAAAACCTAAAAACGAAAGCTAAAAATGATTTAAACCTAAAAACGAGAACGGGATCGAAAACCCGTTCTTTAAAAAAAACAAATTGTAAAATTTTAACCCTACAAAAACAAATTTAATTTTCCTAGATGCTAATTGATAAAAGAAAATTTTGAAAAAAAGAATTAGATTTTTTTGACTTTTATTAATTTTTTTATGAATTAAAAACACTTTTAAAAAGAAAAATTGATTAAAAATAGTAAACAAATTAGGAAAAATCTGAAAAAATACTGAAAAGTAGCTAAAAGTGTGTTGGATTCAGGAAAATTAAAAGTGAGTTACCAGCTTATTTGAATAAGCTGGTATTAAGCCAAACGTGGCTTATAGCTTAAAAGTGCAAAATGAGTATAAAAATAAACCAAGGTAGAGTAAGACCAAATGGTTCTACTGGTACCAATGGTTAGTGTGTGTGCAAGGTGAGACGTGTGTGTGCTATAAGGAAGGTCTAGGGGTCGAATCCTTGGCCTCTCTTTTTGGAAAATATTTTTTTTTGTTTTTTTTAAACTTATAAAACACAGCTAAATAACCAACTTTTAAAAAAAACAACTTTTTTGTAACTCAAAAATAAGGACAGAAAAAGCTTGAAAAGGCAGCAGTATTTCTCTTTTTTTGCACTTTTTTACACTAAGTCCTAAAGTGGCTTAACTGTTTTGCTTTTTTAACACAAATAAGCAAGGCAAATAACTAAATAAGAAAACACGGATGGTCAACTACACCTAAAAAGCAAATTCAAACAAAATAAGCAAGTGACATTAAGCAGAAAAGCTAAAAATGCAAATAACCTAAAAGGGCTAAAACTGCATACAAACAGCCTAAGGGCCAACTTTTGGGCTTATTTTTAAGCCACTATATGGAACCTTATGGACTAACAGCTTATATGAGCTTAAAGCCTAGCTTCTAAACTACAAGAATCAACAAAAAGTAAACAGTTTAAAACTTAAAGAAGCTACTAAAAAGCTAATGGAAAATGGCTGGTTGCACAGGATTGCCACTTTTTTGGTTTTCTTAAATGACAACTAGGCTTTATGCAGGCACAAAATAAGCTTAAAATTAAAAAGCAAGCTAAAACAGATTGACACTGACTCCTAATGAGCTTGTGCACAAATTTTTACAAACTAAAATCTATTTTAACTATCTGCAAAATGGATTTGAGAAAAAACTGTTTTCAACTAAAAGACACTTAATAAAATTTAGACAGATTTTGATAAAACAAAACAAGACTAAAATACACTATAACTACTGCATTAGGACAGCAAAAAGGACACAAAGACAAGTTTTAAAAATGGGTTTTGAAGGCCTAATCCAATAAGCACTTAAACACTGATTTTTGCAACACGGATTCAAAGACCCTTTGAGAAAAACCTTAAAATAAACTTTGAAACTTTAAAACTTGGAAAATCATATCAAAAACAACTTACAAAGGCTGGTATAAGTTTGCCAAATGACCTAAATGGGTTTTAACCCAATATGACCCACTTTAACCCCTTGACCCAAACACCCCTTTAAGAATTAAAAGTCCTTTTTAAAACTGATTTTGAAAGCTTTAAGTAAAAGGGTTTGAAAACAGATGGTGACAAACTAATGTTGAGCAAAAATAAGCAAAAAGCAACAACAAATAAGCAGTAAAATAAGCAAGTAAAGATTAAGCAGTTTAAAAGGCAATTAAGACAGTTATAACATAAACACTTAAACAAAGTACATAAAAGCAAATAACAAACTTAAACAAGCATAAACAACAATAATAAGCAAGAAAAAGCGCAGGAATAAAAGTAATTAGCACTTGTACGGTAATATGTGTGTGAATGGAAAATGGAAAAACTCACAATTGTCCAATGCTTTTGGCAAGACAATAAGCTCTCAAACAGCTTATAAACCTTTCCAATAGCTTCCCAAGAAGCACTAACCCAAGGCCATCCAGAATTTACCTTGCTCCATGCTCTTTTCTTGGTGATTTTTGTGATTTTCAAAATTTTTTGGATTTTTTAAACAGAATTGAAAACAAGCTGAATATATAAGCTTTTAATCACTCAAAAGCTTATACAAGGGCTTATAGACAGTATTTAAAAGACAGTTAAGTAAATGACAAGTATTTAAAGAAAGCTTAAATTCTCATTAACTTAAAAAAAATGCAATGCTTAAAATTAAATGACAAGAAAATTAAATTGCAATATTAAAAATGGACAAAATTCTGTTAATACAATACTGGACTTAACAAGAATTCGACAAAAGCTAATGACATACAATATCCTATATTTATACTAAAATACTAGGTCTTGAGTCTTCTCTTGCTGTGTTTCTTCAGTGTGTAGGTTGAGGACTTGTGTTTCTTGTGTGAGTAGAGTCCCAAAATCAATCTAAGCCCTCTATTTTTCTTTGAGCCCAAGTCATATGATCTAAGCCGTCAATCCTTGTTGTCGTTTTCATCAGCCAATGGTGTTCAAGGGGATTGCCAAGGTGGCAATAGCCCATGTGAAGTAGGGTAAGGTGGAAAGTGATGGTTTTGTTTGTAGGAACAGTAGCCAAGGTGGGGAAGACATATGAATAGTGATGGGGATGTTTGGGTGGGAAAGTTTGGTTTAACTGTGTGCAGGGTAAAGGTTTGTGGGTTTAACAACTTAAGCCCCTCTGTTTGTATGGTGTTGTTGCAAGTTAAGTCCTTTTGGTGATATAAGTTTTGTGGGATTGGCAACATAAGCCCTTGAAGGAGTGTAATGTTATTTCACGCAGACTTAACAGCGTTATGGGTTAAGGGGTTTAGGGCTTAACAGTTTGTTAATGGGTTAAATGTGTTTATGGATTGGGCCGGTTATTATAATAAAAAGGAATTGAGCCTTTTTATCTTTAAAAGGCTTATAAGTCTTCACAATAAAAGCTTAATGGGCTGTCTCGGCTCATTAGATGGGTACGGGTTGGCCCATTAAGTTTTTTCTTCGGTTTCGGCTCCGTCTTTGACTTTGACTTTTGTCGGGGTTGACTTGGACTTTGACTTTGTTGACTTTTTGGTTGACTTTGACTTTGTGTATAATGAGTTTTTTGGGATTGGCAAGGTTCAACCCTTCATTTTGTTACTTGTGTTTGCAACTTTAGTCCTTTGTGGTGTATAATAGACTAACATGAGTTAAGGATTTTGGGCCATATATGTGTGACTTGGGCCGGTTTGGTATAATAGGGATTTGGGCCCATTTGGTCTCTATAATGTTTAAATGGGCTGACCCGGCCCATTAGATGGGTATGGGTAGACCCATTTAACATTTCTTCTGTTTTGGCTTCGTCTTTGACCTTTGACTTTGTCGGGGTTGACTTTGAATTTTACTTGGTTGACTTTGACTTGTCCATGCTTTTCCATTTCGTGCTCGGTTTTGTCGTTTTGGCTTTGTTTTTCGTCATTTTGTCGGATATCCGTTTCCTGCACAATATAAATGAAAACATACAAATACAATGTATTTTTGGTACGTTTTTTGTCATTTAAGTCCGGTTTTAAAGGTCAAAGGTATGTGTATTTAGGCACATACCAAAATCCCCCATACTAAACTATTGCGTGTCCTCACGTAATGCTATAAGTAAACACTTAAAAAACTAAGACTCTTAATCCCCCTCGACTAATTACATCGAAAGTAGCTAAGTGTTCATCAAGGGGAATGAAAGAATCAATAGTTTAGAAAAGCCCCGTTTTTACCATTTTTAAATATATACACTAACTACCACTAATATTTTTGTATTTTTCTTTTTTTCTCATTTTTTTGTACTTTTCTTTTTAAGCAACTAACTAACTTATTTGAACCTTTCTGTTTATTTATAAAACTTTTTAGGGATCACTAGACAAGAAACTTTTAATCTAAAATGCCCAAAAAGATAAATTCATCGTTCCATGACTTTGTCGCTTATTCCGCAATTACCCATGCTTTTTTAAACGAACTCACCGGTTAAATATAAGTTAAGTGAAACACTACTCATATTTTGCAACTTGTGAACTTTTCAACTCCCGATAATTATTTTATATTAGGTGAATGGCCATTTCGGAATTTTAACCATAGATCAACGTTTTTGCAAAAATTCTATGCTTCACGTTCCTCCACCGAGAATAATGAGTTTGAGTCTGAGATCATCCCAGGTAGCGAATTCAGTCTCTCGGCATATCCTAACCTTGCGGCTAAGTGACCAGGCTTTTGACACACCCACATAGACTAGACTAGTATCGGGCTTCGTATCTGGCAACATCCCAACATTGCGGCTATGTGACCAGGCTTTTGACACCCCAAATAGACTAGTATCCGGGACTCACGGCGACCTTTGGGTTTTCAACAATCTCTTTGGTTTCCGTATATACTTAGCTTATTAGAAAAACTTAAAAATGAACTAGCCTTAGCTTTCAAAGCATATTTCATTTAAGAAACAAGAGATTTTTCCTATTTTATTAACTCACATTTTACTTACACTTATATACATTTATTCTTTCTTAAAGAAATCCTGACCTTTTAAGAAGGCCTGCACATTGGTTGTGAGCCGGCAAAAATGCATCAAACTTTTTTTTTTCGGTCTCGGCATATTTTCTTTACTATGGCTTTCTTTAGAAGGCTGCAAACATTCGGTTGTGAGACGGGTAAGATGCAGCAAACTTGATAAGGGCCACAGTTTATAATTGATTTTTACAATTTTTTTTTCTTTTTTTTTCTTTTTTTTAACACTTTATATTACCACGATATATAGAGAAAACTTCCTTTTAGAAAATTTAAGTATAAATTTGAACTAAGACAAAAATATTATTGACCACATCTCAAAAATTGTTGATTTAAGTTTAATTTCCAAAAATGCCGTATTATTAGTCAGGGTTAGGAGCTTTATTGAGAAAAAGGCCACAAAATTTACACACATGAGATTGTTAAGATTTCAATATATTCCTTTGTTTAGCATCTAACTCACACTTATACTCCCTATCATTTTTCGGTCTTCGCAAACATTTTGTGAATGCTTAGTCTAAAAAGTTTAGGAACATGCTAGAGCTCAAACACGCTCGATCACGTCAAAATTTAATTCGTATTCTACCAGCGGGGAAAGTCAAAAAATGGTGACAAACATTATTTTTTTTTTAAAAATTTTTATTTTTTCATTTTTTTGGTTTTTGGTGGTAAAAACGAGGATACGTGAACAACAAGATGCATGCATAATCAAATCGATAGACCACCACCATACTAGAACTTAAACATTGCCTTCGATATTTTAAGAAGGGTCTTACGTAAATTCCTAAAGCCGTTTATTACGTATGCTTAAGATAAAAACGTTGGGTCGATATGATTTGGATATAGGATTCCAAAATGTAGTTGTTGGATTGTAGCTCTTGTAAACGAAAGGACAAAAAACCGCGGGAGCATGAGAGGCTTCAAATACAGAGCATTCCAATAGACTAGACAATATATCACAAAATACAAAAACACGGAAAAATGAAAGGCGAGTGCCTTCACACATATCAAAAAACTTATTCATTACTATAACTACCATACTTACTACTTACGATGATACTAGGAAAGCTTGGATTGCCAACTACGAAGGTTATTTTAGGTCACTTAGCTTGGACCCGGATCCCACCCATACTTTGACTGGTCAGAGGGGATAGAAATGGAGAAACTGAACATCCAAAAATACGGATGTCCTCTCCATAAGAGCAAGGAAAAATCTCCATTATGTTTTCAAAAATTTTAATGACTTTGAAAGCTTTAGGGCCCCGATGAGATAATTCCGGGAGAAGAGAAGTATGAACTCTTTTAGAAGTGATAATCCCGGGGTTGAAAACTTTTTCCTCATTTTTGGACGAAAACGAGAGTAAAGCTCCGAGCCCGGGAACTTCTTTGTGGAAAGGAAGTTCATAAAGAGGAGGATTAAAATCCTCAAGATATTAAAAGAAGCATAAGTGGTCTTCTTTACATTCTTTTCCATTGTTGCAAGATTGGTGACTTCATAAAGGTTTTCATGAATGAGTATACCCGGATTAAATACCTTGTCCTCGTTGTTGGTCGAAGACAAAGCATCAACCTCGGAAAAATCCACATAGAAAACCGAGCCACACTCGGGGGAAGGAAGGAAATCACTTGATCCAGGAAGATCAAGTTCATCAATCAAGAGTTTAGACTCTTTGATTTTCTCTTCCTTGGAGTCAAAAGGATCATCATAAATATTATCATTAACGGTCTCAAGATCAAAAAGTTCATCATCATAATCATCCCATATTGGTGGGGATGAGTAATCAAGAGCATGTTCATCGGTGAACATCTCAGAAATGGTATCAACAAGATTGTCATCAAAAGAATCAACCGAATCTTCGAGAATAGAATCCATTTCCTTGATAGGATCATGGTTAAGCAAATACTCTATTTCTCGAAGATCGGATTCGGCATTAAAGGGAAGATCATCATTTCCCGGTGGAAATGTGATATGAGCGAGTTCATCGGCGAACTCCTCAAGAGAATAGTCGCTAGTCTCAGAAATCGGGAGACTAGGTGAAGAAGAAGTGGTACTGCCACTTAAAGAATTATGAAAAGGAGGGAGAGGAGATGAAGGATTACTATTTCCCGGTGGAAATGAATCACTTGCGAGATAAGCTTCGAATTCTTCCCAAATTAAATCACTTTCTTCGATGGAAGTAAGTGTGGGGGAAGAAGAAGACTTGGTCACGGGTTCTGAAATCGGAGTGGGATTGCCACTCAATGGATTATCATGATATGGAGGGAGATCTTTGGTTTTATCAAGATTTAGCAAGTTCTCAATAATGTCTCCCTCCGGATCAAAGATATCATCATTAACTTCCGGTGAAGTTAAGTCGGTATGAGAAGTGAGAGAAGAAGTGGGATTGCCACTTGGATGATTTGTTGCAAACAAATCTTTAAGAATTTCCTCATGTGAAACATTATAGACATCAATCATGTTGATTGATTCTTGATGAGGTTGAGTTGAATAGCTTGAAGTGTCATGTCTTATATTCAAGGTTAATCTTTCATTACCGTCATGGAGAATCATTTCTTCTCCATGAACGTCAATCGAAGCACGAGCGGTCCGTAAGAATGGTCTACCCAAGAAGAGGGGGACTCGCGGATCGCTCTTATAATCAACAATGACAAAATCAGCGAGGAATGTGAACTTTCTAACCGGAACAAAGACATCTCTTGCAATTCTGACCGGAGTACAAATCTCACGATTAGCAAGTTCAAGGGTCATTTGGGTGGAAATAAGCTCGGGTAAACCTAACTTTTTCCACGCCGAGAGTGGCATCAAGTTTATGCTAGCACCTAGATCGGCTAGGGCTTTGCATTTGAGCTCACTAAAACCACACAGAATGAGAAATTTCCCAGGGTCACCTAGTTTTTCGGGTAACTTCTTAAGGATAGCTGCTGAGCAATTTTCATTGAGGGGTGTGTTTGCTAATTCAATAAGTTTCTCCTTGTTAGTAAGGAGACTTTTAAGGATCTTTTGATATTTCAGGATTAGAATCAAAGCATCGGAAAGAAAGATATTGATGTGAAGTTGTTTGAACATTTTCCAAAATTTGTGAATTTGGACTTCATATTTCTCTTGCCGTTTTTCTTGGTTCATTCTTGATGGATAAGGGATATGAGGGTGACGAGGATCCCTTTGGTGAACCACATAACTTCTTTGTGAAGGAAGTTTAGCTTTTTGGACGGGAGGAGGTGGGACCTTAATGGTAAACTCACCATGTTCTGGGTCCGTTAAAGTCTCCTCTACACGTTCATCCTCCTCCGGATTAATGAATGGAGGAGGCATAGGAATGGTAGGTCCATCAAGAACAAGACCACTTCGGGTGGTGATGGCTTTCAATTCACCTTTCGGGTTAGCAATGGTGTTGCTAGGGAGAGATCCCGTACCCGAGGTAGAAGCGGTGTTCATTTGGAAAAAGCTAGCCATCATGTTCTTAAGCTCATTTGTTTGGTTTGACATTGAAGCTTGAATTGAAGTTTGCATTTCATTCCTTAACTTGTTTTTCACATTGTTAATTTGAGCTTGCATGGCTTTTATATTAACATCATTCATTTTCTTAATTTTCTCCAACTCACTTAAAGGAACACTTTGGTTTTGTTGAATTGGAGCTTGATAAGTTGGATTTTGATTGAAATTGTTTCCTCGGTTATATCCTTGAGGTTGGCTAAAACGGTTTTGATTATTTTGCCCATTTTGTTGAACAAAACTCGATGGTCTTGTTTGATTAGCCACACCTGGAGGACGATAACCGGAATTACCCTTATTGTGGTTACCCGCGGCTGCTGCAACGTATCCTTGAATATTATCTCTATATTCCGGGAAAGTGTTGCCATCGGCGGCGAGACACTGATAATACGGATGAGCACCACCACAAGTGACGCAAACTTCCTCAACAGCTTTTACGGAAGCTGGAGGTGGGGTTGCTTGAAATTGTTTTAGAATAGCCGTCATGGCGGTAGTCACAGCACTCGTTTGCTGATTTACTGCATGAGTAAGTTTGGCTATATCGGAGGAAGAAGAAGAATTAACATCACTTGATTTCACTTGAGAAACAATCGATTACCACCGGCGGCAGAATTCAAAGAATCTTGGTCGGTTGGGTTTAAGGCATTGTAGAAGGTATCAAGTTGGTGCAATTCGGTAAAACCATGATGAGGGCATGCACGAAGGAGATCTTTGTAACGGTCCCATGCCTCATGAAACGATTCTCCAAAACGTTGTTCAAAGTTGGAAATTTCATTTCGGAGATTTGTCGTTCTTGAGGGAGGAAAGAATTCATTGATGAATTTGGAAACAAGATCTTCCCAAGTGAGAATAGAACGAGGGGGTTCTTTTTCAAGCCAACGACGGGCTGCCCCCGCAAGAGAGAATGGAAAAAGCATAAGCTTAATCGCTGAATTAGGCACATCCTTGTATTTTATTGTGGAAGTTATTTTGTTAAACCAACGAATGTGATCATGAGGATTGTCTTTCTCAAGTCCGAAGAATTGGTCCGAAGTCATCATATTAATGAGACTATGCTTGAGCTCGAAATGCTCAGCAAGAATTGGTGGAACCACGATTGCCTCCGCATAACCCTCGGTGGGTGCACGGAGCAATTCCGCCATAGTACGTTGATCGGCCATCGTATCTACGAGAGATTCTTCAAGAGAGAAAGGTTGTTTTGAACGTCTACGGTTACGACGTTTCGGGTTTGTGGTGGTTGGATTAGAAGAAGAATTACACCCAACGTGTTAGAAGAAGATCGATTTTATAATCGTGCGCATGCACTAAAAATATTATAAAAGAAAAAATATTTTTGGTTTTTCTATTTATTTCACAATTTATTTTAATGGACAAAACGATGGCGAATAACTTTTAATCCACTTAATCGACAAGCTTCACGGTAGTTTAGCTCTTTAAAAGAAAAACTGCAAAAAGGGAGCGGTAGAGTAGGAAAGCGCGAAGCTATTAAAAACCTTTCTCTTTTTGGGTCGTAGTTCCTCGGAAACAACCCTCCTTGTACCCCTCTTAGAGTTTATTAAACTTTTAAAGTGATCCGTATACGTGCATATGTGACACAAATGGAAGTTTTGAATACTTTTTGTTTGGGGGAAACTTATTATGATAATGTCAAGTTGGAGCATTTTTATTGATGATGATTTTTATTTCTTGATTAAGGACAATTTTTTTTTTTGTTTTTGATTTTTTTTTTCTTTGATTTTATCTTTTCTAATACAAATATAAGAAAATGAAAATATTTTTGTATTTTTAAAAATAAAGGAAAATATTCACAAACGGGAATGATAACTTCACGAGGGAAGGGTCTTCAAAAACTAATCTTCAAACGTAGACGAAAATTTGCACACACCTCCCCGGGACAGCGCGGCGTCAAAATTGATGTAGTTAAATTCAACCTTTTAATTATATAAATATATAAATAATAAGGCTAAAGTAAGTATTCCGAGAGGCTTTTAAAAGATTCGTTTCTATCCAAAACAAAATCCCTCAAAAATCTACCCGGGTTGTTTCCCAACGAGGTGTGAATTGAAAATCGAGAACGTTTATGATCGCGTGAATTGAATGGATTAAGAGATTTGGATTTGGATTCCTAATTCTATGATTAAAATGAAAAAACAATTAAAGAAAACCTAAAAACGAAAAAGCTAAAATGAGTTAACCTTATAATACGAGATCGAGGGATCGAAAACCCATTCTTTAAAAAAAACAAATTGTTAAAATACTTTAACCCTACAGAAAACAAATTTATTTTTTACATAGATATTGCTAAATTGATATAAAGTAAATTTTGTGAAAAAAAAGAAACTAGATTTTTTTGACTTTTATTAAATTTTTATGGGAATTAAAAACACTTTTAAAAAGAAAAATTGATTAAAAATGGTAAACAAATTAGGAAAAGTCTGAAAAAAATACTAAAAAGTAGCTAAAAGTGTGCTGGATTCAGGAAAATTAAAAGTGAGTTACCAGCTTATTTGAATAAGTTGGTATTAAGCCAAACGTGGCTTATAGCTTAAAAGTGCAAAATGAGTATAAAAATAAACCAAGGTAGAGTAAGACCAGATGGTCCTACTGGTACCAATGGTTAGTGTGTGTGCAAGGTGAGACGTGTGTGTGCTATAAGGGAGGTCTAGGGGTCGAATCCTTGGCCTCCCTTTTTGGAAAATATTTTTTTTATTTTTTTTAAACTTATAAAACACAGCTAAATAACCAACTTAAAAAAAATAACTTTTTTGTAACTCAAAAAGCACAGAAAAAGCTTGAAAAAGCTGGCAGTTTTACTTTTTTTACAGTAAGTCCTAAAGTGGCTTAAAATGTTTGATTTTTTACCCCAAATTAAGCAAGGAAAATAATCTAAAATAAGCAAACCAGTGGACTTCAAACTACACCTAAAAAAAGCAACATTTCAAAACAAAATAAGCAAGTGACATTAAGCAGAAAAGCTAAAAATGCAAATAAGCTAAAAGGGCTAAAACAAATACAAACAGCCTAAGGGCCAACTTTTGGGCTTATTTTAAGCCACTATATGGAACCTTATGGACTAACAGCTTATATGGGCTTAAAGCCTAGCTTCTAAACTACAAGAATCAACAAAAAGTAAACAGTTTGAAACTTAAAGAAGCTACTAAAAAGCTAATGGAAAAGGGCTGGTTGCACAGGATTGCCACTTTTTTGGTTTTCTTAAATGACAACTAGGCTTTATGCAGGCACAAAATAAGCTAGAAAAATAAGCTTAAAATTAAAAAGCAAGCTAAAACAGATTGACACTGACTCCTAATGAGCTTGTGCACAAATTTTTACAAACTAAAACCTATTTTAACTATCTGCAAAATGGATTTGAAAAAGACTGTTTTTAACTAAAAGACACTTAATAAAATTTGGACAGATTTTGATAAAACAAAACAAGACTAAAAGACACTATAACTACTGCATTAGGACAGCAAAAAGGACACAAAGACAAGTTTTAAAAATGGGTTTTGAAGGCCTAATCCAATAAGCACTTAAACACTGATTTTTGCAACACAGTTTCAAAGACCCTTTGAGAAAAACCTTAAAATAAACTTTAAAACTTAGAAAATCAGATCAAAAACAACTTACAAAGGCTGGTATAAGTTTGCCAAATGACCCAAATGGTTTTTAACCCAATATGACCCACTTTAACCCCATGACCCAAACACCCCTTTAAGAGTTAAAAGTCCTTTTTAAAACTGATTTTGAAAGCTTTAAGTAAAAGGGTTTGAAAACAGATGGTGACAAACTAATGTTGAGCAAAAATAAGCAAAAAGCAACAACAAATAAGCAGTAAAATAAGCAAGTAAAGATTAAGCAGTTTAAAAGGCTATTAAGACAGTTTTAACATAAACACTTAAACAAAGCACATAAAAGCAAATAACAAACATAAACAAGCATAAACAACAATAATAAGCAAGAAAAAGCAGCAGGAATAAAAGTAATTAGCACTTGTACGGTAATATGTGTGTGAATGGAAAATGGAAAAACTCTCAATTGTCCAATGCTTTTGGCAAGACAATAAGCTCTCAAACAGCTTATAAACCTTTCCAATAGGCTTCCAAGAAGCGGCCTAACCCAAGTCCACCTAGAATTTACCTTGCTCCATGCTCTTTTCTTGGTGATTTTTGTGATTTTCAAAATTTTTTGGATTTTTTAAACAGAATTGAAAACAAGCTGAATATATAAGCTTTTAATCACCCAAAAGCTTATACAAGGGCTTATAGACAGTATTTAAAAGACAGTTAAGTAAATGACAAGTATTTAAAGAAAGCTTAAATTCTCATTAACTTAAAAAAAATACAATGCTTAAAATTAAATGACAATAATTTAAATGACAAGAAAATTAAATTGCAATATTAAAAATGGACAAAATTCTGTTAATACAATACTGGACTTAACAAGAATTCGACAAAAGCTAATGACATACAATATCCTATATTTATACTAAAATACTAGGTCTTGAGTCTTCTCTTACTGTGTTTCTTCAGTGTGTGGGTTGAGGACTTGTGTTTCTTGTGTGAGTAGAGTCCCAAAATCAATCTAAGCCCTCTATTTTTCTTTGAGCCCAAGCCATATGATCTAAGCCGTTAATCCTTGTTGTCGTTTTCATCAGCCAATGGTGTTCAAGGGGATTGCCAAGGTGGCAATAGCCCATGTGAAGTAGGGTAAGGTGGAAAGTGATGGTTTTGTTTGTAGGAACAGTAGCCAAGGTGGGGAAGACAGATGAATAGTGATGGGGATGTTTGGGCGGGAAAGTTTGGTTTAACTGTGTGCAGGGTAAAGGTTTGTGGGTTTAACAACTTAAGCCCCTCTGTTTGTATGGTGTTGTTGCAAGTTAAGTCCTTTTGGTGATATAAGTTTTGTGGGATTGGCAACATAAGCCCTTGAAGGAGTGTAATGTTATTTCACGCACAGTCCTTTGGACTTAACAGCGTTATGGGTTAAGGGGTTTAGGGCTTAACAGTTTGTTAATGGGTTAAATGTGTTTATGGATTGGGCTTGGATTGGGCCGGTTATTATAATAAAAAGGAATTGGGCCTTTTTATCTTTAAAAGGCTTATAAGTCTTCATAATAAAAGCTTAATGGGCTGTCCCGGCCCACTAGATAGGTACGGGTTGGCCCATTAAGTTTTTTCTTTGGTTTCGGCTCCGTCTTTGACTTTGACTTTTGTCGGGGTTGACTTGGACTTTGACTTTGTTGACTTTTTGGTTGACTTTGACTTTGACTTTTCACGCTTTTCCATTCCGTGCCCGGTTTTGTCGTTTTTGGCTTCGTTTTTCGTCCTTTTATCGGATATCCGTTTCCTGCACAATATAAGTGAAAACAAACAAATACAATGTATTTTTGGTACGTTTTTGGTCATTTAAGTCCGGTTTAAATGGAAAATGGTATATGTATTTAGGCACATACCACTAACTACGGCCTAAGAACTTATATAGCCAAGAGTGAACGACACTTAATGAATTCCTAACAATCTCCCCCTTAGGGGTGGTCACTCTAGCCTTGTAAACAATCTAATATCTCTGGCATTTGGTCTTCCACCAACATAGCTCTCCAACCTTCTCATTTTCCTTTGTTCTTTGAGGATCTCCTCGATCTTTCTCATCATTCTTCTAAATCTTGTGACATCTCTATCAGTCTACTTACGATTATTCAGATGTTCATAAGTTATTCCAACTCTGTTTATTCTGAGCGTGTACTCTAATTCTTCATAGATGCATTTAATAGTTCCATCACAAAACTTGAACACTTCATGGATCCCCATAAACCGATTTATCTTTTTTATGTCAGCATACATTGTATTAGCTGGATATTCATGAATCATTGGGTTGACAAACTTTGGCTTCATAAGATTGAGACTCTTCTGATAGCTCTCGACTCCTAAATGAACATCTTCGACTCTTTTCTTGATCACTTCGCTTCTGATGTAGATTAGTAAAGAGTTAGCCATATCATATTCTGCTTGTCCTCTGAGATGATGCAGTTTCCCTTGAGCCTTGAGCACATACATGTCCTCAATATCATTCAGGTTTAGTTGACGGTAGTAAAATTCCTTAAATGTATATACTTTTCCATCAGCCCTTGTAACCGTAATACTTGACAATAACCCACAATCAAACTGACGTTCTACTTTAACTTCCTTTACAGATACAATCCTTGAGTCTGAATGCACATCACCTTTTGTCAGAAGTTCTCCTCATCTTATGGAAACCTTTTCGCATGTTGGGCCAATGATGAATTCCCAACTTGGCATCTTTATCATAATCAACAAGTCCCGAAGAGTCTGCGGATGTCTTGTTTTATCCAACCGATATTGTACTTTGCAGATGGACGTTTTGTAATTGACAAGGCGTACTTCTTTTCCTTATTTTCGTGCATCAAGTACTCTAAGTATTTGTTGAAGAAGTCTTCAATTGGTATTCTTCGACCATATCGAGGTCCTACCAATTAGAGTGGCTTGTTGTAGTCATTTACTAGGTCTTGATCTCTATTGATGTTTGCCTCTGGATTCATCCAATCCATTTCATCCGACATTGCCAATGTGACTTGATCCATGTTGTATTTATACTTTGTTCTGCTCATAAAACGGTTTCCAAATCGCTCATAACCATCTTTCTTGCTTCTATAAAGATCCTCTTTGGTTAGTTTGTTGACATTCATACATCTCTTCAGTCTTTTTGCAAATGCAATTGTTGAATCATCTTGAACTATCTCCTCGTCTTCTGGATCTTTGCTCGCATCGACCATCTCATTGAACCAATCACTCACACTTGTTTCTTTGTCAACCCATTGATAATTTGTGTATGCATCTTTGGTGAACCATTCTTCATGTCTACGTGTCTTGTCAGTAGAAGATGGTTATGCCTCATAATCAGTTGACTCAAATGTGACTTTCTCTTTTCCAGAGGAAGATTCGCTAGCAAACTTCTGCTTCTTTTGATTCTTCTCCTCCTCACAATTTTTAAGAGGGTCTTGATCATCGTGGGGTCGCTTCCTTAGGTTTGCTTCCTTGCATTAGTCTTTTCTTGTAGTTTGCTTGTTTTGTTGCACATAATTACTAAGAGCATTATAGAGAGAAAGATTGATTTCACCTTTAATGAAGTCTGGATCATGTGACATCATGTCAAGAAGTTGTTCTTTCAGCTAAAGAATATTGATGTTGGTCATGGACAATCTAGGTGTTGTGGTGAGATTGATTTGTTTGGTACGAAGAACATGCAGCACAATATATGTGGTCGGATAAAGTTATAGACAACATCAAGAACATGTGTTAGAACTTGATTCTTTACTTCATTTACTACAGGAGTTGCAACTGACTCTTCAATTGCTTCACGTACTCTAAAAGCTATAAGTTCATCCAATTCCTGCTTGTTTTCTTTGACTTGTCCTTTGAGAGCTTTTAATTGTTGTTCGATTGGATTGATTTTTTTTTGTGGCTTTTATAAGTATCTGACGCACGTGCTTCTTCTTGTGATAGCTTGTTGGTTTTGTTGTTGTGATAGTTGTGGTAGGAGGAGGTGAGATTGTTTTATCAGCAATAGTAATGAGAGGTACCTAAAATTCAGAATACGGTGCTTGAACATCTGAAAGAATTTTAGATGCACCCGATATATAGCTTGTTAGGTCAGGATTCCCTATGGAATTAACACAGGGGTTATAGTTTCCTCTAGTGCAATCAACACGGATTCAACCCCTTTGATGCCACGTTGGTCTGGCCCAGTAGGTTCGGTCATATTGACCTCCGGTGTAACAACCGTTTGCGACTCAGTGAGCCAGTCTAGATCAACAGAGTCACCACCTGGTTTCTCATTCTTAGAACTTCCGTCGTGGGAGTTTAACCTTGACGTTCCTGTGGTCCTCAGTGAGCCAAAGTCCTCCAATGAGGGTACAGGGTTCTCGTTCAGGTAACGTAAAACGTAATCATGAGATGATCCGGTCCTATAAGGGCTAAGTGGTGTGAATGTGGGTGTCTTCTTCTTCTCCTTATGAACATATACATTATACTGCCCCGTCTTATCAAGCTCTCCTTTCAAATCATCATCATCATTATTCAAATGCACATCATCATCTAACCTAGTGTCGCTAGGGGTTTGTCGCTATCTAAGGAATCCCTATGATCCTGGGTGTCTTTCCTAAGCTCCGACCCTTCTCTTTCACCCCTAGCAACTCAAGCATTTGTTCTTGTCTACTTAACTGGACTCCTCGCTTCAAGTCGTGGAAATGTGAAACTTTTGTGTACAAAAGCCCTATGGTTGATTAGCCTAAAACACAACTTTTAAAATCAAAACCCTAGCCTTATGTTTTGCGATTTTGAATTATTCGAGCCACAATAGTCCAATTCATGTTATATATGGGTTAAAGAGATGATTATAATCAAACTTTGTGTTTTACCGTTTAGCTAAAAACAATTCTTTGAGATGTTATGATCCGGCGAGAGTATATTTGAGAGAAAAGAAAATTTCCTATGTTTTTTGAAATTATAACCCACACACGACCGGTTTACAAAGCCTTTTATACAAAAAAGTTTCAAATTTTGGCAATATCAGTCCTTTGGTTATGTTTTCATTGCAAACTCAGTTTATAGGTAATCTTAACCCCCATGTTTACTTATGTGTTGCAAACTTGGTCCTTAGAGTTTACTTTTTAGCTCCCCCCCAAATAGTGATCCGTTATTACAAAGTTTCTTCCGTTTATTTTAGTGACACTTCGAAAAACACTTTTGAAAGCACTTTCTCCCCCTCAAACAAAGACCCGTATTCTAAAAGAATATTAGTTTTTGCTCGAGAGTTTGATTTTTTGTGAAAAGTTATCTTTTGTTTTTTATTTCTAGAGGATGATGACGACTTGTTAATTATACCACATTGTATGTGACATGAGCATGATTTTGACACATTGTTTAAGAAAAAATGCTCATGTCAAAGAAGATTTATTTTCTTTGGAAGATAGAACGCACTGAAGCATACACTTTTCTTTTCCTGGAACCCGGGTTATGCATTGTATTGTACACAAGCCGTAGAAAAATAGAAATGACATGTTTGAAATCTTTTGAAACTCTCGCTCGAAATTTATTTACAAGCTCGTGCTATTGTTGAACTGCATTTAGAGGGTCGTAAATATTATCGATTACGAGAGACATGTCGAGAAGAATATTTTTGTATTTTTATATTTTGTTTTTGTGGTCTTATATTTTTGTATTTTCTTAAGATAGTTTTAAAAGGAAAAATCTTTTCGGGTTTTTAAATATTTATATACATATGATACAAGAAGAGATAGTTTATTACTCTTCATCTGATTCTACATGACTTTTGAGCTTCTCAGGTGTGATAATTTGCAAACCAAGACAGTTGATCAAAAATCCGAATCACTCTCTTCCTAACGCCTTCGTGAAAATATCAACCAGTTGGTATGCCGTCTTGACAATATATAACTCAATCGTGCCATCCTTCACTTGCTCCTTGATGAAATGATATCGTATATCAATGTGCTTAGTCCTTGAATGTTGTACAGAGTTGCAGCTTAGGGCTATTGCGCTTTTTGAGTCACAATAAAGTGGAATCTTATTGAACACAAAGCCATAATCTTTCAACCGATACTTCATCAAAAGGACCTGTGCACAACATCCAAATAAAGGTACATATTCGGACTTTGTTGTTTAAATGGTTGTACACATTTGTTTCTTCGATGACCAGCTAATTAGCTTTTCGCCTAAGAATTATTCATTGTCTGATCTACTTTTGCGAGTGTCTTGACAATCTGCGTGATCAACATCTCCATAGGCTGTTGATTCAACTTCGGTATCCTTCGGATACCACAAACCCATATTAATGGTTCCTTAAGGTACCGAAAGACCTGTTTAACCACAGTTAAGTGCTTTTTAGCAGGCTTTGTCTGGTACCGGCCACACATGTAGACTGCAAAAACAAGGTCAGGTCGACTAGCAATGAGATACATAAGGGAGCGAACCATACTTCTAAATCGAGTAGGGTCATCTGGAGTCCCTTATGGATCTTCAAGTTTAGAACGCTCCACCATTGTGTGTCTACCACTTCGTAAGATTCCATTCCATATTTCTTATGAATTTATAAAGCATATTTAGATTGATTAATGAAGATGCCTCTGGGATTTTGATTAACTTGTAAACCTAAAAAGAAATACATTTTCCCATCATTGACATCTTAAATCTGGAGCTCATTTATATGGAAAACATTTTCCAAACCTTTGGTTTGTGGAAGCAAAGATTATATCATCAACATATCTTTGTACCAGTATGATGTCATTTCCTTTCTTTCGTGTGAAAATTTTTGGATCGACAACACCTTTCATGAATTTCTGAGATATTATAAACTTTGAGAGCATATCATACCAAGCACATGGAGCCTGCTTCAACCCATATAGAGCTTTCTTCAGTCTGAACACATAATTTGGATGATCTCGATCTACAAACCCCTCTAGTTGACTCATATAAACTTTTTTCCTTTATTACCCTGTTCAAAAATACTGTTTTTACATCTATTTGGTAGACCGTTATATTCTTGTGCGCGACGTATGTAATGAAGATTACCATCGCCTCTATGTGTGCAACCGGTGTGAACGATTCCTCAAAGTCAATCCCTTCCTCTTGACGATAACATTTAGCCACTAACCAAGCTTTGTTCTTCAATACCCCGCCATATTCATCTAACTTGACCTTGAAGATCCATTTAATATTAATGAGATTTGCATTTGAAGGCCTAGATACTAATTCTGAAACTTGAAGTCGATCAAATTCATGAATTTCTTCTTGCAGGACTTTAATCCAACTTGATTCATTCATTGCTTGTCTGTAGTTCTTTGGTTTGACTTTACTTAGTATAGCATGCAAACAACACCACATAGCATCAGTTTAGAGTTGTCGTATTGTTGACACAGGTTTTGAGGGATTTCCAATGATTTTTTTCTAACGAATTATCTTTTTTCCATTTAGGAGTGTGAGAATGTGGTTGATAAAAGGTATGCATGTTTAATGGATCGACAATTCTTGTAGATGATTCTGCTGAACCTGTTGGTGCAAACGGAATAGTGAATGTGTCGCTATCAGACTCTGCATTTGGAATTTCTTATTGGTGCTCTTCAACATCGTTACTGGTGTGTGGAGTTCTTGTTTTATTGATGACTGGTGTAGTTGTAGGTGAAGGTGCATCTTGATCAGTTGTCATTGAAGAAGGCGCATCTTGTTGAGTTGTAGTGGAAATGTTTAGAGATACAGTCTTTGGTGTTTCCTTGAAGTACTCATCAAACATCGGTTGAAAAAGAATATCCAATTGATTCCTTGATGGTGGTTTATTGGATGTTGAAGAAGCAAGGTTTGGTACGGGTTCTAAATTTATTTGTCTAGAAGTAAAAAACTAAGGCGAGGGTCGTGAACTGTTTTGTTCAGAAGCCATGGCTATCAACTCATCAAATTGAACGTAAATAGTTTCCATGGTCTGTATTGTTCGTCTGTTGTAGATTCAGTATGCCTTTTTTGATGGAGAATACAAATGAAGATGCTGATTTCTGCTTTTGGTTTAAGTTTCCCAACTTTCTCACAATCATTTTTCGGGTAACACAGTGCACCAAATACGTGAAGATGCTTGAGATTAGGTTTACGGTTGTGAACTAGCTCATATAGTGTTTTGTTGTATCGAGTATGAATCAGGGATCGGTTTTGGGTATAACAAGTTGTTGACACAACATCAGCCCACATAAATAACGGTGACTTTGAGAAAATCAGCATTGTACCTGCAGCCTCTACTAAAGTACGATTTCATCTTTTAACTACGCCGTTTTGTTGTGAAGTTCGTGCAACTGAGGTCCGGTGAGTAATGCCAACATCTTCCAATTACGTTCGCAATGTCTAATTAACGAATTCAATTCCATTGTCTATGCGAACAAATTTGATTGTTGCTTGAAGATCCACTTGAACTTGTTTCAAAAACTTTATCAGAAATCCCAGAGTTTCATCCTTTGTTCTTAGAAATTTGACCCATGTAAACCGTGAATAGTCATCTACGATAACCAAAATATACTTTCTATTTATACCCTCCACTCGCATTGGTCCACATAAATACATATGCAACACCTGCAATCTTCCATCAGTACTTGTTTCAGTCTTAGGTTTATGTGAAGCCTTTCGACTTTTACCCATTTGACATGCATAACACAAATGATCTTTCTCATAGTTAAGCATTGGCAATCCTTTGGCAAGACGTTGTTTGGCAAGTTGGTTCATGGTAGCGAAGTTTAAGTGAGATAAACGACGATCCCTAAACCATGACTTAGTCATAGAAGCTTTGGACAAGAGATAAAAGGAGATGACTTCTTCATGTCTTCCAATGATATTGTGTACAAATTTGAGCCACGTAATCCTGAGAGTAAATCAACACCTTCCAAATTGCAAACAAAGCAAGTGTTTTAACAAAAAGAAACTTAAAGATTAGTGTCACAAAATTGTCCAACTGAGAATAAGTTATGTTCAAGCCCTTCGACATAGTATACCTGTGAAATATAAATATTTCCTATCTGAAGATCACCATAACCCAAGATAGCAGCAAAATGATCATTCTCGAATCTAACTGTTCCCATAAACTTGGACACGAAATTGACAAGTTGATCTAGCCATCCAGTCATATGTTTTAGGCAGCCTGAATCCAGGTACCAAAGTACTATTTGTACAATCTGCAATGAAAAGAAAAGGAAAATGAAAAAAATAGAAAATTTTGGATCCGCAGCTTTTATTGGGTTCTAAGATGTTAGAATTTCTGGAAAGTCCTATGGTTCCTACAGAAATTCTGACTCATGCGTCCTTGAGTTCTTGCACTAGACGGTATCCCGAGTGAATTATTAAAGGGTGGGTGAGATTTTTAATTATAAACGCCTTGGTAAGTAACATCTTGGCTTTGTTATAATTCCTAGATATTCCTATCTTTGGTGTAACACTCTAACTCACATATGTTTATGTGGGTTTCCCTAATGGCCCTACCTTGACAGAAGTAATTCTAGTTAGTGGAAACCTGTCTCCTACCATATTAAAGGTTCTTCCTGTAGGTAGCTATTTATGTCTAACATTTGTGTAAATTCTACCAGTAGCTCTCCATTCAATCTTTTTCATTTTCGTAGCAGATTTTGCCTTTGCACGCTCATTCACATCATTCAAATATTTAACAACACATAAATCATGATTAGCAGAAAATACACATTCATTACATGTAGAGCACACATATTCATCATTCGAGTTCAAAACATCATGTTTTACAGTCGAATTACAATCTGAAACAAAATTGTTCTTATTTGAAATAGACTTAAGATTCCTAGGGTGAACTTCTACTTGTTTATTCTTCATTCTACTACTTAATGTTTGTTGGATCCTATTGTTCCTTATATTGGTTCTAGGTTGTGATCTGCTAGCATTAGTGGAGCTTTATAATCCTGTAGAATGCAATGTGGATCTGTTAGTCTGCTGAATGGTATTCTTTGATACATATTTATATGCTCTTGACTGATGTTTCTTGTGATGTAACTACCCTAGGTTTGTCATTTGATTTAGGCCATGTAATGGGAGCCAAGTTAACCCTCCCACTATGTGCAGATGGACATGAGACACATGCATAGTATAACGATTCCTGGTTTCTGTCTGCAATCTTACAAGCATATTCTAAGTCCTTATCCGAAGGTCTTGAGGTACTAGCATGGTGTAACAAATCCTGAAGTTCAGCCATGCGTTTCTTAGTTGCATCTAAGTAATCCTTGTGCATATTCTTGTTTTTCCTAAAGTACGAATTAACTGGTGTGGAGTCAATCCTAAACATTCCTTGCGCAATCACATTGGAATTCCTTTCTTTTTCAGCACTATTACTCGAGTGTGAAGTGACTGGTTTCATCAAATCAATTATTGGAAAATTAGTATCAACACTATTTCCTTTCAACTTGTTTAGCAGTTTCTTTCAAGACTGTCAAGATCGCAATCCCACTTGGGATTGTTTTTGTGTTTGCAAGATTGAAATCGTAAGATCGGATCAAGATCGTAAGATCCTACCAATTTGTCATGTTTTGTAAACAAAGGATAAACAAGTCAAATTGTTTTCATTTTTACACAACATCAAAAATAAATTCATATAATATCCTCTTAAATATGTCAAAGATCAAATTTTAAACACCAAAGTAAAAGTAAAACATAATTTTTCGGAGGGAAATTACTAGCTACAATTTTGTGTAGCCAATTAGCTATAATTGTGGGTCCCTGAATTCTGTTTGCGGGTCCCTGAGTCATGTTTGCGGGTCCTTGAGTCATTTCTTGTGTATTTTTTGTGAAGTATTATAGCCAATTGGCTACAAAAATTGTAGTCAAGTTATCCCCTTTTTCGGATTATTTTGATTTCGGCTTATATTTCATAAGCTTTATTTTTCTCGCTTATTTTGAGACTTGTGGGCTTATATAAGTTTATTACGATATGATAAACTAATATAAATCCATAAGTCTCAAAATAAGCTAGAAACTTGGGGCTTATGAAATATAAGCCAAAATCAAATAAGCTCATAAACCCACATATAAGCAGAAACAAACACCCTCTAGGAATAAACTATAATCAGGTCTAGAAAATGAAACGTCAATGGTTGACTTATTAGACATTAGTAAAGCTCATTTGTTTTTTGGCTAAGCAAATGAGATTGACTCAAAAGATAGAAAAAATGGAAAAAAATAGAAATATGTGAACTCGGATCGCGTGACGATTTTACGAGTTTATGTGCGATCCCACGATCTTACATACGATCCAACCCCAGATGCGGTCTTATGCCGATCTTACACGATCTTAGCTATTAAACATGTAAGATCGTACGATCTTACGAGTTTACTCGCGATTTTGACAGCCTTGCTGCTTTTGAAAAAAATTAAGAGTTAACTCATTAAACTTGTTGTTAAGAGGATTTTTTTGTATAATTAAATCATAAATATATTCACAGATAATAATGATATGGCAATTGTTTCCATTCATCGTGTTTCATCGAAACTCATCTTGAGGCTTTTTGAAAACCAATGTTTTAAAAATTGGTTTTTAATTTACCCGATTGAGTCATCGGGTCACGGTTCAACCGATTTACCTGACGGTTCAATCGGGTTTTCGGTCAAAACCAGCTTCTGGACACTCGACCGGTTCACGGTTCAACCGGCCGGGTCAACCTGGGTTTTAAAAACTGTTGAAAACTGATAGCTGTCAAATATATGAATTCGTCAAGCTAATTAAACATGTATAAAATGGATTATTATATAACTTAATAACAAGTTTTAAAGTATTATTTACGTGTAATTCAAAGTATTAGTAGATCTCATCAATGACTTCTTTTATTATATTTATCTAAAAGGATAAAAAGAGAAAAAAAAAACTCGAGCAAAGTACGAATCCACTACTAGTTGTCTATTTTTGTGTGAATAAAATAACTCATGTTTTCCGTACAAAATTACAAATAGATATCGAAGTTCATGTGTTCTGTTTAAATTGCAGAGCAGTTTTTACATTTTCGACAGTGCAAAGTCCTTTTATGTCTAACCATTCAAAGGTGGTTTAGTGGTAAATAAGTTTGTATCTATTATTTTAAAATATGCGATGTCTCAAGTTCAATTCATGTTAAGTGCAAACAATTTTAAAGTGGTCACGCCAAACTTTTGAAAAAGAAAAGGTTTTACATGATTTTAGTCTGTGTGACAATGAGTTTAAACCCCATGGACTAATCAGCTAAAAAGTCAGAAACCATGGTTTAAAAAAAAGTCCTTATATTTTAGGGAGTTATGGGTAAGGATGAGTTAAAAATGAACCTAAAATAAGAATAATAAGAAATACTATAACTACATATTTGAGACGCGTCGACTTGAATTATATGCATCTCTATTTATTTAGATGTATCCTAATTAGTTTTGCAAGTGATTTTGATGTAAAAACGATGCAAAGTAGTACTAGCGAGACATTTGACATGTAGTGAATGAAAAATACAAAAGATTTAGCTAATTTGATGAAATGCATCTAATACATGTATATACATTTAAATTTGAGCTTGAAAATACATTTGGAAGCATCTAAATGAATAGAAATGCATCCAAATCAAGTTGATACATCTCAAATGTGTGGTTATAGTTATTTCTTATTGTTCTCATTATATGTTTTCTTCTCACCCGATCTTACCGGTAAGGGTTTAAATACCGTTTGAGTATTCGGTCGATTATCAAGAGATAGAGGGGGGAGGAGGGAGTCGAATTTAGGGATATAAAAAGTAGTATGGTTCAAGTTTAGGAAAGCTTGTGATTATAAGGCTCATAAGGGCATTCCAAATCCAACTAGAACAATCTATAGTTATTAAGTGTTTTACTTTGATTGCAAAACAAACTACCCCTTCCCCCTTTTAGGGGGTCGCCAGAAAACCTACAACCCTTAGGGGTTTGTGGTATTTCCTTTTATACACTTATTATTTATTCCAGATAAATATACGCCATGGATAATTACGGTTATACACATCTATGAGAATATTACTATATTCTCATTTCCTCATCATTTCCATATCATTTCGTAACTCTTTTCTCATTAACAACTTGCATGTTTTGTTTAGTGTGCACCTGTGTGAACCATCGACATTTCTATCAGTACGGGTTGCAAAAGACGTTCTTTGCACACTAATCTTTTCAGACTCTCATTTGTCCAAAGCAACAACACAAGAACCACTTTCACGGTATAAAGAGGCTCATAACAAAACATACAAGTACCTAGCTAACAGAAACCGATTTAATACCTACGTAGTGATTTACAAAAACTCGAGCAAACCTCAGTTGAGCTTAGGTATATGACTATATCCTTTTGCACTTTGCGATATTTCATAAAGTACCAGACATGAATATGTTACTCTAGCAATACTTTCGTTCTTACTTGTCATCGTGAATGATTTGTCTCCTATAATGTTCTCATACACTTATCGCATAACTATGCTCTCACAAATCAGATCACCATAATGGGCCTAGAAAAATATCCTCTCAAGTCTTTTTCAACTTGGAGTTGCAAATTGCCTTCTTAAACAATCATAATACCAACATAACTTCCTTTCAACCCAGACAGATGCCTTTATTGGTGCTCTGATTCAAAACACCGTTGGACATCTTAGACATATATCAATCAATATGCAAAATATTATATCTCCACGATTCTTTGGGATAGTACGCTACGATCTAAGAATGCCATTAACTGATTAATCCGAGTGGTATCATCTCGATTTTTGTCACATCTAACATTTTCTCCTTACAGTACATGTGAAACTTATTACACTTCGCAGAGTATCATAACTTTCATAATAGGTATTCAACTTATCTCGGTCTCCCACCATGATAAGCAGATATAAGCCTCTTTTTAATGAAATGTCTTTCATTTACGAATTCAAAATAAGCTAAATGGAAATCTACTCGTAATTATCTCGTCTGATTTTCACTCACGAGTCTACGACATTACTTCTGATTCATGTCGATTGATTAAGCTCGTATCAGAAAGTTCTAGGAGTAATAATTAATCAATCTTTCTGACTAATCCACTTTAAGATTCTAGAGCCTCACTTCCCAGTCCTTTCATTATTGTCTTATTGTCAATGAATCTAAGTGAGTCCGGTACAAGTGATTTAGTTATACTGGATTTCAAGAAGTTAGCTAAATCACTACACACTCGAGCTTATCATTCAACGATGCACTTCAATTTACATTTAATTAAAATGGAATTATCATAACAAATAAGAATTGTGACTCCTTGATATTGATTCTTCTAAGTTCATGAGAACTTCAGTACAAGCCCTTAAAACCGCGATGTAGTAGCGCATTTCGTACTTGAAGTCACATACTTTCAAATCTTTAATCCACATGGCTTCTTTATTTGTTTATAACAAATCAAGGTCTTCACATTCCATGCGCCAAACTATCTTTTCATTAACCAATGTACATTTTTACTAGATATTGATTCCTCCCACAAAATTTTACAATACTAGGAATCTTCTCATCCCATAGATCACTTCAGATATGTAATTCCTACCATGCTTTGTACTCTTTAGTTAAATGATCCAAAATAATTTCTCATTCTCTCGCTTTCGTTACTCAACTCCGAGCTCCTCTGATTGTATCATGTTAAGGACTTTCAGCTTAAGCACATTAATTTGATCCTTAGTTAACAAGTGTTAACCTGCAATTAACTCTTCATCCTATAAAGCATCTTTCAACTCTACCAGAATATTCCATAGGAACAAGCTAAGAGATTTCACTCATGATCTACAAACCTACTCTTTTTCAAGTAGTTTGATTTACATATCTAGAATGCTACCCTCGTAGCATATGAGCTTTATAAACTACTATATTTCTGGGAATACAATCACTTGAGTATTTCTATTTCAAAAGTATATAGTCCTTATCAAATGTCTCTTTTAGTTGATTGTATTTCTCATGGAAAATGCATTTTGATACCATCAAGACTCAAGATATGCAGATTATACAAGTATTAAAAAAATCTATACATTTAGATTATGGTAGAAATGCTTTAGCCATTCCATGACTTTATAATTATATCAAAGATTCTTGTTCATTTGAATGTCCATCATAGATGAATTCCATCAAAGTTTATATTTTCTTTCAACTTCTATCCCATATATTTTACATCAAAATCTATCACTTTATCGAGCTAGAAGCATGAAGTAAAACTACACAATTAATCCCTAAATGTCGTCATTGCAACTCTAAACAACGTCGTTTGGTCCAACTCTAGTCTTAAATGGTCCAACCCAAGCCTTAAACGGCGTCGTTTTTTAAAGCCCTAAATGCAGCGTTTTGCCCTTAAACACGATCATTTGCTTCGCTACTGTATAAAAGGGTAATAGTCAAATGGTGTTTTGACATGACATGTCTTTTTGGCAAAACATGTTATGTATATATTTAGGGTGCGTTTGTTGGAATATGCTCATGTCATATGGATATTTATATGACTGGGAATACGTGAGCCTACAGGGGTCACACACGTATACACTTAGACATCACTCTATTGGTATATATATAATAATATAAGTGTATATTTATTATATATGTATTAATACTTGATTAGTGTATATAATAATATAAATGTATATTTATTATATATATTAATATTTCAACGATAGAATACTAACGGTCGTGAATTAGTTTGTTTACGAATAATTAACCGTTAACCCCTTAATTAATATGTAAATGTACATATGTAATTAAATAGTCAAAATATCAAACTTGAGGGGGGTATTTTAGGCTATGAGGGGCCATCCAAAGAGAAAAAAAAGAAAGAACCAAAAGTGTCAAGATATATAGTTTTTTCCCAAAGCTATGTAACCCTAATACTAACACTATAAATAGAGGACCCCTAGACCTCATTATTTATCACAATCCCTCTCTTCTTCTCTGTGTGGTCGAATGAACAAACACCCCTTTTAAGGGAGTTTGGTTTTTTCGATTACTTCGTAGTATTCTTCGTTTCGTTGGTTCGTGGAACTAGCATTCGGGTGATATTGGTTGACGTGTAGTGTAGATACACGTAGAGGTTGTTTATTTTAGCAACTAGAAGAGGTTTTGGTATTAGCACGGGTTTAATACACGTGCGTATTCTCAAGAAGCTCCGGTTCTTGATTTAGCTTGTTTTGCTAAAAGGTACGCTTTCCTTTTATGTTTTATGTTAATTATAGTTGTTATATGTGTTTAATTCCGCTGCGTAGCTCGTATGATATTAATGAAATATTAGGTTATTTTAAATGACGATTTCTAACAGTGGCATCACGAGTCAAATCATATAGCTTTATAATTACATAAAACGGTAAAAAGATGTAAAAAATGCATATTTGGTGTATATTTCTTGCCTTTTATGTGAAAATTTAATTTAGTAAATTATTTAGTAAAATATTTTTTGCCTAATTAATCACATAAAATATGAAAATAAAATATGCTACATATTTTGTGAATATTATTTTCCTTTTATGTGAAATCTTATTTAGGAAATTATTTAGTAAAATATATTTGTCATAAATATCACATAAAATATGAAAACATGAATATTTACTTCCTCTTTATGTGTCATTTAATTTCGGAAACTATTAAGTAAAATATTTTATCCTAAATAACACATAAAATAAGGAAGCAAAATATGTAAATGTTTTTACATTATTTGCAATATATATTGTTGCTTAAATATCTTGTAAATAAATTATCAACCATGGGTTACGTGCATGTAAACTATGGATATTAAGCTTAATATATATATTGTATGCATGCTTGTTAGTATGATATGCATGAAATCTTTGTTACGTGAGAATTTTTTGTTTAATTGCAAAAGCGGGGAAGACTTTTGTTGAATTCTTGTTTAAATTACATGCATTGATTATGTTTAGTATGAATAATTGTTTGAATTGGTTTTGCTAGTTTATATACATGTGGCGTTTTAATATATATTTATGCAAAAATGATTTTCAAAAATTAATATGGACTAAAAGCACTCGATTAAAATGCTTATTGTGTATATATTGATATATACACTTTGCTAAATCATGGGCTATACATGTAAACTTGTTATTTCTTGCAAACGTTCTATAACGCATGGGTTTAGTGGTTTCCGCAAGGAAACCCGCTACGGAAGAACGCAAGAATAAATAATTTAACATAAATGTTTTAAATAATATTTTAAGTATGTCGTAATCGTTACTAGGGTTCGATTATTTCTCGTGGGGAATTAACCTTATCCGTATTAAGATCACTTATACATGAAAATATTGTAAACATGATAACCCTAATTTTATAAATGGCATGTGGTTTATAAAATTATGGGATTTCTATTTATAGAAGGTTTTAAAACAAAAATGAAAATGTTTTAAAAATTACTAGTGTTATAAGGTTGTATGCATGCTTCCTTATACACAATTTTGGTAACACTTGATTTATCAAATATATACCCTAAAATTAAGTCATTTGCCATCCAAGTATGAAATCACTTGAGTTTGTTTTTTACTCTAAGACAGTCTTAGGTGAATTGCAAAACAAGGTAATACAACAATCGTATGGTCAGACCTGAGACTGTATAATTACTGATTTTGTATTGGATGACTTATATCGAGTATGGTTGTTCAGAACTTCGACCCGAGGCATAAGATGGGGTTAAACATGCTACTTGACATTGTAATTCTGGATTACGATGCCTTGTGCCCCATAAAAGCTAAGAGTTGCACATGTTGGCAATTATCTCCCGCGGATTACCTTTTGAGTTTACCATTTCTAGTAGATCAACTGCATTAACGGTAGAACGTCAAGTTGGATCTTAGACCCTTGTAAAATTAATTGTTTATTCATATAAACATAGGTAGTTAATTTTTAAGGGATGAATTATCGAAAATACTAAAAATAAACTTTGCAAGTTTCTTTTAGTGTATTAATGCAATGTACACCATAAAGAAGGGTTTATTCTTTACTTGTTGAAAGATAAACCATGTCCAGTTTTCTTAGGAAAATAAGACTATTTCCTATACTTTTTTCTTGTGAAAAAGTTATAATAGGAATGAGAGATGGAAATATAACCACAATACTGGAAAAGGCAATAACTAGAGAACTCGTGTCTATAGTTGTTTTCTTAAATCAGTAAGAGAAGCTACACACCCTTGAGGTAAAGTGAGCAAATAAAAGAGGAATTGCATGCCAATTTTTCAAGTTAATAAATATCTGAGATGGCTAGAACTTGAACACACTTCCTTGAATATCTAAAGTACTTGCTTACTAGTCCATGCAACTCACATTAGCAATAATGTGTAGATATTCAATAAATGGAAAGATAAATTGCAAATTACTTTCACTAGTGAAGGAACACTCACACTGTTATCAGATCCAGTGGGAGTAATGCATTTTATAAACGAAAATGACAAACTTGTGATGTTGTCAAATTCAATGGGAGTTATGAGCTTTTTCCTCATAAGAATCCTATTTTATTTCTGGCTTAGCTTGAAATAATAAAATGCTTTTCAAGTGTGAAACATCTTCATTTAGTAAGAATCACCGTATATTATCATAACTTGTTGCCTTTGAGATGTCGCTTTCGTTTATTGTTATCTTTGATAGTTATGCACGATTCCTTATTAATATATGGAGTTCTATATACACTATGTAACAATCCACATTTTCACATCATTTTACGTCAATAAATATTCAACTATTCATTTTAAACTTTTACGCACTCACTTTTAATTTCAACCATTTAGTTAAATCGCGTAAACTAAAAATCAACAATCAATGTAAACAGACATCAAACAAATAAAAGTTTACGTCAAACAAGTGTTATATTATTTTACGAAAATAATTTATAAATTTTCACATTTTATTTTTATAAGTTACGTAAAACGTTTACGTTTCGCATTTTAGAACCTTTTTGCATGCATGTAAACTATTCTACCTTTCTACACTCAACCAACTACCCACAATTATACCCAATACCTAAAAATTATATCTTTCTTACACACTAATACCACCATGGCCGGTTGTATGCTTATGCATACACAAAATCATACCAAGTTACTAGTTTGATAAACCATGTACTAGTATTTAACCACTCTACTTATACATTTAGCAACTTCCTTACAAGACCATGCCAATCAACTTACAAATCCTTACTAATCAACCAAAGCCCACACCCCTTCATTTAAAATCATGAAATGTGTAAGTTATGTCTCCTGGATATTTTGTATATAAAAGGATCTACGAACTAGCTAATACTTCTCATTTTTTCCCAACTAGCAAAGATAAAAAACTCTCCCTTTTCCTCTCTACATAGCCACAGCTCAAAATGAGCTCCCAACCAAATCTATAGTTTTCATTTTATTGATTTTACAAGCATACAAGGTTAATCAAGAGTATAATCTAAGGTGTTCCTAGTTGTTTTGCAAGTTAGAACAAGGGTTTTTCAAGAAAACAAGTTAGGGTTTTCATAAGCAAGGATTTGGGTTTTGATAAGGATTTTGGGTTTAGAATCTAAGCTTAAGTTTAGATTGTATTCATCTTCATTCACATACACTCAAGGTTTATCATTACTTCTCACACTTTCATTTCTATTATTTTCATACATACATATTGTTTATTTAGTTACATCACCATCTAGTTATTATTTTATAAAGTTTACAAATAAACCAAGGTTTATACATAATCAAGTAAATATATGTTCATGGTGAAAATATGTTTAAAATATGTTAGAATGCAAGAACAAATTTTATTCGATATATTACTAGTGTTGGTTAATTTATATAATTAATTGTTGAATTAATTATTACAAATTTATTTATATGTTGGTTTATTTATATAATTAATTGTTGAATTAATTAATACAAATTTATTTATATAGTTTTATAAATAAATAAATGTTTTTGATATTTTTATGGGCACATTGGAAGTAAATTACATAGACAATATTTAGGGGGCTTTAATTATACAAAGGATGATGTAGTGTTAAAACTAGTGGACTTGTAGTAAATAGAAACATGGTATAAATCACAAATAAAAACCTATATATGTATATATGTTTACAGCCGACCCTACTATCTTGGCACGGACTTCGAGGCAATTTATAATCCTAAAAATGTGATAGTACGTCTTAAGACGATTTCTTACATATAAAGAACGTGAAAAACAGAGTTAAAACGAAGATATGAATTTTGGAAGTTTACCGACACAAAACTATTTTTGACAGCTTTTCATAAATAATACATTCAGAAATTGAAACTGAGTTTTGAGGGCTTTCGGGTCCGAATCGGCTTAAGTATAAAACTACAATGTTACTCGGAATGATATTTTACTACACAACACGATTTTCTAAGCCCGAAAGTGTGTAGAAATGAGTAAAACCACCATAGAAAGTAGATAACTTGTTATATAAAATTTTTGCACTATTTTCCTGACATTAATAGTGTCGGTTCATTTGGACTATAAAAACATTAGAAAGTATTTTAGCATTACTTATATAATATTTATACGCGGTTTAAAACCTTATAAATATTATTTTATAAAACACTTGAACTATATGTATAATATCATTATGTAGATGATGAAAATACTAAATCAAGCGAAATGACTATAATTAATTTTATAGCTATTAGAAAATGTTTCGAAGACATATACTTGGACATTAAATAACGAACATAACTTAAACATTGTTTCAACACTTATAAACTAAACGAAAACTATTAGGTGGTGATATAACTTTATAATTTGCATTGTGGTATTTATTTTCAAGTACATTATTCTTATCTGACCTATAAATATATTAGGTTGCATTCCGGGTATTTGTGACGTCATTCATTGTTCATTTATTCTAAATCAATTCCATTACTTGAGGTGAGTTTCATGGCCCCTATTTTACTTCTTTTTAACCTTTTTGGGGGAGAATATATGCCCATCTACAAACTCGTTTACATACTCGTTTTCATAGCTTATTTACAAACTGGATTACATACTCGCTTACAAACTTGTTTACTTACTGTTTCCATGTTCGTTTGTTTTATAACACTGTAATTACTTTTCAAAACTTTGTGAGTTTATAGCCCTGTTTTACATGTTTATACTTACTTTATAAATCTTGAGGTGAAATACATTGTTTGTTTTTACTTAAGGGCGCAAGTAACACTAATTTAATCACTTCTTCAGATATTGTATACCAAGCAATACACACTTCTTCAGATATTGTATACCAAGCAATACACACTTCTTTGGATATTGTATACCATGCAATATGTAACAATCCACATTTTCACGTCAATAAATATTCAACCATTTATTTTAAACTTTTACGCGTTTACTTTTAATTTTCAACGTTTAGTTAAATCGCGTAAACTAAAAATCAACATTCAACGTAAACGAACATCAAACGAGTAAAAGTTTACGTCAAGTAAGTGTTATATAATTATTACGAGGATAATTTATAACTTTTCATGTTTTATTTTTATTGGTTACGTAAAATGTTTACGTTTCGCAATATACATTTAGGCATACCCGGAAGTACCTATACCTATCTATACTCAAAGAAATACCCACTATTATACCCAATACCCAAAATTTAATCACTTTACACTTTTATAAACCTCTTGGCCGGTTATCTAACATACATACACAAATTAAATCCTAAATCCCACTAAGTATCTCCTTTCTAGTACAACCTTACACCAAGTACACCATAAGATGCAATTCTTTATAAATTGGCACTTCTCATTGTCCTCCCATGGTTCCTATCCGTTCCCTCCTCCTAGGGAGGAGGAGAACACCTTAAACAAGTGTACCAAGACCACTTCCTAGTTAATGGTTTCATTAAGGTTGTTTTGGTAATACTCCTTTCTATAAAAGGCAAGTCTTAGGTTGTTACTCTCATTTGCAAGTAATCAAAACACACACACTCTCTCTATTCATACAATAACACACTGCTTAAAAATTAGGAACTAGGGTTTCTATAGTTTTTGATTTACAAAGATACAAGTGTACAAGTATTGTTAGGTATTATATCTAAGGTGATTCAAGGTATATTGGAAGCTTGAGTATTATTCTAACAAGGGTTTAATCAAGAATGAAACTATAGTTTTCATAGCTAGCGTTCAAATTAGGGTTTGTTATTTGGGGTTTGATTTTGTGTTCTTCAACATCCTACACTCATCTAAGATCTACTTAAACCCTAATCTTTCTAATTATTCATTTACATATTTTATATACTTGTTATTATGTTAAACACCACCTAGGGTTTGTTTTCATGATTTACAAATTAAAACAAGCATGTATTGGATTCAAACTCATTTAATCTTGTAATGAAATGATGTTAAAAATATGCTAGAACACAAGAATATACTTTATATAAGTGTGAATACTTATATATTTATTTTATAAATTTATTTGTTGAAAGTTTAATTATAAAGTTTATGTACAAATTATTATGAGGACAATGTACTTGGACAAGAAAGATGGACACAAACTTGAGGACATATGTAAGACTTGTGGTATAAAGTAAATTAGAGGACTTGTACAACTTATCAGTAATAAATTATAAAATCAAGTATAACATTAAATTTATATATATCAAAAGATATATATATATAATAGTATATATAATATATAAAGTATAATAGATAATATTTTAATACACACACACAGGGCCAGCAAAAAAAAAATGTTTTGAGCCTTTGTTGGAATTTGAATTTTTATTAAATGTAAAACCTACTATGTTAAATATTAATCATTTTGAGGAGTCCGTGCATATAAAGAACTTGAGAAACCGAGCTATAACGAAGAAGTTATGAATTTTAACGAGTTAAACCAAAAATAAATATATAAAAGAGTTTTTTATAAAAATATTTTTATAAAACCAGACACTTATTCGAAACTGAGAAAAATTTATAAATATTCTATTATGATAGAGCATCTCAATAGGAAACCATGCATATAAAGAACTCTAAAAACAAAATTAAAATGAAGGAGTTACGGGTTTTGAAAGATTTAAGTTTATAAAAATAGTTTTTTAAACACATTTCGAATTTACCGTCTCAACTCAGATTTTTATAAAAACAGCGAGTAATTTATTTGAATAGATTATTTCGTCACGATTTCATACATATAAAGAACACAAGCAAACGGGTCAAAATGATCAAGTTTACTATTTTTAAAGATTTCGGATAAATAGAAATTACAAAAACTAATTAATTTTTTATAAATAAATTTCCGTATTATTTTAAAAAGATGGTAACAATCTGATATAAATTAAGAAAAGGTATTTACGAGTTTATTTGAATCCTTTGGCATAAAAACTTAAGAAAATTGTCGTATCATTTAATAATAATTTAATACGATTTTTAACTCAAAATATTGTTTTATAAAACAAGTAAACCATTTATATAATATCATAATATAAACAATGAAAATACTAAATCTAGTATTATTAACAAATAATCAATTGTTGGACAACAATAATATTTTCCTTAAGGATAAATAACGAATACTGAACAATTAAAATAACAACGTGACTCAAACATTTTTTCAACATTTTAAATAAACAAAACAGTAGGTGTAAGATTAACTCTATAACTAACGAAAGTTGGTATTTGTAAATAAATCCTTATAGTTATAACGACCTATAAATTAATTAGGTTGCCTTCCAGATCGATGCGACGATTACTTTGTTGATTTTGCGATAATCACACACTTTCACTAGAGGTGAGTTTATAGCCCCTCTTTCACTCGTTTACTATACTTTACAAATCTCAGGGAGAAATGACAATGCCGATACAACTTGATTACATATTGAGTAAACAATCTCTTTTTACATACTCGTCTACATACTTGTTACGATACTTGAATTCGTAACGCTTGATTTACTCGGATACATGAACGTTACAAACTCATTACATTCAGTGATTTCCAAACTCATATTCATATCATCACGTAAAATACAATACTGTTTTTTACTTTATTGTGACCCCAACAACTTTTACTTTAACTCGAATGATTACTGATTAACTTAAGTGGTTGAACTGTAAAATTACCTAGAGGTAAAACGTGATGTTATAAAATATATCAATTTTGGGGATTGATAAACCCCGTTTGGCAGAGTAGACTTCTCACTAGTTTTTGAGATTGGACTAACCTTGATTGGTGTCTACAGGGCCAACAACTACATACTGGAACTCTTACTGTGCCTTGAATAAAGTGGCATACTTTTAAGTCTACGCCTTAGTTTCATGAACTTAGAGTAATCGTAATCACTCCTTATAATATATACTTGAAACATTTTGTGTTATTGTGCTCATTTCAATACATACTTGAAACATTTCGTGATATTGTGCTCATTACAATACATACTTGAAACATTTCGTGATATTGTGCTCATTACAATACATACTTGAAACATTTTGTGATATTATGTTCATTACAATTATCATACTCTTTAATCAAGTGCGGTCCAACTTTTATACAAATCTTTGATTCCAATATTTTAACAAACGATTTTTGTTGTTCGTGTTTACACGCATTAAAAAAACCTATATATTTGAGTTTATGCATTGCAACTCTTGTATGGGCGGGACTTGTAACACAATAAATTTGTATATATTGTTTTTGTGATTTACAATTACATTTAGAAAAATCTATGAACTCACCAACTTTATGTTGACACTTTTTAGCAAGTTTTTCTCAGGTGAATACGATGCTTGACATAACTGATGTGCATTGGAGTCCAAACTTTACAAGATTTCTTTTCAAACGTCCCATTTAGAGGTCGTTCTCTCACGTCTTGTGCAAAGGTACTCATGAAGTAACGCTCCCAAATATACTTTCCGATGCGAACCATTGTGTGGGTGTTACACAATATATACTTTAAAATTCTTACAATCCTACATTTATACTTACATAAACCTATGAACTCACCAACTTTATGTTGACACTTTTAATCATGCATTTCTTAGGTGAATAAGCTTCTTGACATTCTTGATATGCATTGGAGTCTAAATTTTACAAGATTTCATTCATGGATTTCTACATACATTCAAATTATCAAATCTCGTTGTATTATTCCAGTCTTACATTTTGATGCAACTTTGGGACAAATGTTATAACAAGTTCAATTTTAATTAAATCAACGAGATTTCTTTTTCAAACGACTCATTTAGAGGTCGTTCTCTTATATCTTGTGCAATGTATTCATGAAGTAACGCCCCCGGACATATTTCTGCTGCGACCCATTTTGGGGGTGTTACACACTAGCTATGAGCTTGACACTGTCATATTATCGATACAAACAAACTAACTAGTGTGGTGTCATTTTATGCAAAGAAGTTGTACCTTGCACAAGTGGGAGAAATCTTTATTGTGTGCAAGGAACAACTTAGAACAATATGATTAATAGTTTCTTGACTGCAAAGTAAGAAAACTATTACTTTACTAGTACTCCTACAAATTTAATGTATGTAGCCCTATTAAGAGAACATGTCAATATAAAAAGGTAAGCTACATGATTATGTTTTCTTAGAAATCATAAACATGAACTATGAAATTAACTTGAAATTACTATCGATTTACTTTAGTATAGTAGTTGTTATTGTCACACTCCCAAACGGGGCCTGGACGGAATACGTGTTCAGAGGCATGACATCATCGCATACATCACACAAGATCAAGTGAACGGCCACTATATGGACGTTTGATAAAACGTAACTCGTTGCTTTGGATAAATCAAAATAAGTCTTACGACATTCTTGACATAAATGAAATAGTTTTAGCGGAAGCTTAAGTAAAAGGCAACGGAATCATAACATGTTTTTAAGACAACGAGTATTGAAGTTTAAAGATAAATATTTTTGAAAGACATCCAGTAATGCATGTAACATCAAATAGCACTTCAAGGACATTCCAGCTAAGCACCTGAGAAAACATGCTTAAAACAGTCAACATAAAGTTGGTGAATTCATAGGTTTGAATTAATGTAAGGTTGGACCACAAGATTTTAAAAGGGATGTGACTATTATAATAGATACAATATCACATGAAAAGTATTTACGTTGGGCTAAGCTCATGACACCGATGCTAAATTAAGAGATACACGTAATATGCAAGTGATGATACTGCCCTACAGATGTCTGACCAAGACACCCCAAAGAGTTTCCGACATGATATATATCCGTTCGTTCATCGACACAGAATCAAGTAAGTGCTTGCTTACCCGGATAGGGATAATTAGTCCCAAATAGATCTATCTATAACATTCACGCTTACCTACCCAATCGGTCGGTCATAAGTAATTAACAGTTCATGATGGTTCGGGTATGATAGTGGTCTATCGCTACTTAGGCAACACTTAAACAGGAAATGATAACTGAAAACACTTGTGTCCAAAATTTAAAACAAGCAATGTTTCTCACCCCAAAATAGTAAAGTTGAAATCATAAAACACGGGGCTATAAACTCACCTTAGAGCGATGAGCGAATGGTATTCACGTAAAAGAAAGATGATACACAATCCTAGCCGTCACCTAAGGAATGACGCGTCTTAGGACTAAGATATGATATACGAAACCAAAAGCGAAACGCTTATCAACGAGAAGGCATCCATATATGTTTGTGTCTTAGTTAGAAAAATGGTGTCATTACGATGACAAAATGTTCATGATTAAAATACGCCACGGTTTACTAAAAGTTACTATTTTAGGAAACTTTCTATTTTTTAGGAAAGTTCTAAGTTTCAAGACGTTAATATCGTCCCCTATATTTTGTTAAATCCATATTTTTGAAAATGCTTTATCAATACCTAAACGGCTAACTTTTACATACGTCTCGACGACTTATCTCAAAAGTTACTATTATTAGAAGTCTTATGCTTTTATAACATTCGGTATTCCATAATTACCTTTATGACGTTTCTAATGTTTCCAATCAACACGCTAATGTTTCTATATGTTTCGCCAATGTTTTAAAACCTCAAAAAATACCTGAAAGTGTCCGAAAACCTTGATTTAATTTCCAATCGGCAACCTCATTTATTATTTTTCCTAAAAGTGTTCCAAAATTCATTTCGCCATAACTTGGCCGTTTTAAATCCGCTTTTAGTGTTCGATATATGAAAATCTATCTATTCGAAATAAGCTCTCCAAAAACTACTTTCTTGACTCTTTAAAACATTTTAAGTGCCCATTAGCCTAGGTTTAAGTTTCAGACAACAAGCTTTTATTCGCCAAAACGCAACCATAAATCATCCAAACTTCGCATTAGTGCATATTCTAGTCCTAATCTATATCTACCATTACTTTGCCATCAAAACCACAATCAAATACTAACCTAATCTTAAGATTTCCATTGTTGCAACACTCATGTTCACTCATGCTCATAATCAAAACCTTATGTAAATCAAAGAATTATAAAACAATACTAGTTTATGTTTTAACTTGTTTATTTTCAAAAACCACAAACACATAAGCCTTAACCTTGCATAAGAATCATAAAGAAATCACAAAAGATGTAATAGAAAACTTACAAGAAGAAGATAAGTCAAGTAACACACAAGATCTAACCAAAACCTTAGATCTATAAAAACTCCAAGATGATCTTGTAAAACCCTTTTGATAAACCAAAACCCCAACTTCTAAATCTTGAACAAAACCCTTTAAATCAAAGAAACAACACTTCAAGACACCTTGGATATGTCTAGAAATAGGATTGGAATAGGTGAATCTTGATAGAAATCAAATTTATAGAGTGGTGGTGGTGGTGTTTTCTTGTCGTGGCCAAGAGAGAAAGAGGAGAGGAGAAAGAAATTTTTGTGTGACTTGTATTGAGCAAAATGACCTAAATTAATTATAGTGAGGTATATATAGGGGCAAAATTAGGGTTTAAGGGCATGGGATCAAGTTTAACCAAGGCACACACAACCCTTGTGTGGGCTTGTTGTTCGAACGGCTACATGGGGCAAGAGGGGAGAGACCAAGTCAAGTTGGCTAGTCTTGGTTCAAGTATACCCTTAGTTAAATAATTACTTATCTCAATAGTGGATTAGTGGTCCTAACCATGCAAGGTGGCAAGAATATGTGTAAGAAAATGTTGGAAGGGTGGTAGAAGAATACAAACATGTCCCTATCTTGCATGTGTATGATTTGAAATTTAAATTAAAGCATGAAGATTCCTTGATAATTAATTAAGTGTGTGTTTGCGCGGGATATGGGAAGATAGGGGGAGAGAGACCATGAAAATTTTGACTTCTAAACCCGACATATACGATAACTAGAGCTTACACGAAAAGATTACGGGTTTCCGGGATTCTGTTAGGTCAAAAACGCAAAAAACGTAAATTATACGCTAGAATGTAAAAATAAATATCGGGAGTGATCGTAAACTACGAAACACTTAGAAATGATAAAATAATGCATATAATATCTAGACTAATCAAATCCCGAAGCTGAAACGCGTCTGATGACATTTTTTAGATTTATGCGGGATAATCTCTCGGTTTTAGGTTAAATTCAAACGTAACGGATAAAATTCAAAATAATGATCGGATTAGTTTAAAATATTGACCTGAAATTTACGGGGTGTGACATCCTTTCTCCGTTATAAAATCTTTGTCCTCAAATCTTAAGACGTTGATTCAGACGTAGGTTTAGATTTAGCGAAGAGATGAGGGTATTTTTTCTTCATTTGGTCTTCGCGTTCCCAAGTGAATTCAGGACCTCGCCTTGAATTCCAACGCACCTTAACAATAGGAATACGACTTTGCTTTAGTTGCTTCACTTCACGATCCATGATCTCGACGGGTTCCTCAATAAAGTTTAACTTGTCGTCGATCTGAATTTCATCTAATGAAATAGCAAACGGTTCATCGGCGTAACACTTCTTCAGATTAGAAACATGAAAAGTGCTATGAACACGACTTAATTGATCTGGTAGTTCAAGTCTGTAAGCAACCGTTCCAACCTTAGCGAGTACCTTAAATGGTCCAATATAACGAGGGTTCAACTTTCCCCGTTTGCCGAAACGTATCACCCCTTTCCATGATGACAGTTTCAACATGACCATATCTCTAACCTGAAACTCCATGGGCTTATGATTCGTATTGGCTAAACATTTTTGCCTATTACGAGCAGCTTGAATACGCTTCTTTATCTGAAAGATTTTCTCAGTTGTTTCATGAATAATTTTCGGTCTAGTAATCTGAGCGTCTCCAACCTCAGCCCAACAAACAGGTGATCGACACATGCTACCGGACAGAGCCTCGAACGGTGCAACTTTGATACTAGTGTGATAACTATTGTTGTAAGAAAACTCCACCAAAGGTAGGTGCCTATCCTAACTTTTCCCAAAATCAATCACACAAGCACCCAGCATGTCCTCCAAAGTTTGGATGGTTCTTTCACTTTGACCATCGGTTTACGAATGATAAGCCGTACTCATATCCAATTGAGTACCTAGAGCTTTGTTTAGCGATTGCCATAATTAAGATGTAAATCTACCATCTCGATCAGAAATAATCGAAACTAGTACACCATGCTTTGAGACAACTTCCTTCAAGTATTGTCTCGTCAACTTCTCCATTGAGTCGTTTTCCTTCATTGGTAAGAAATGAGCGGATTTTGTGAGTCGGTCAACAATTACCCAAATTCTATCTTGTCCAGTCGACGTCTTTGGTAGCTTAGTAATGAAATCCATGGTAATGTTCTCCCACTTTCAAACCGAGATCACAGGTTGAACCAATAGACCGGAAGGTTTTTAGTATTCAGCCTTGACCTTAGCACAAGTCAAACACTTACTGACATAGGTGGCAATCTCAGCCTTCATATTCGGCCACCAATGCAGCTTCTTTAAATCTTAATACATCTTGTCTGATCCAGGATGGATTGAGTATTTTGACTTATGCGACTCATGCATAATCAACTCCCTTAAGTTACCACGACAAGGTATCTAACTTTTCCATTCAAACATAACGCTCCATCCGTACGAGACTCTAGCTTCTTAATTATTCCACACAAATCCTCAATTCCATAAATTTCCTCCTTTCTTGCCTCACTTTGAGCCTTCAGAATTTCCACAGGAAGATTCAAACCAACCGTCATAACCAAAGCTTGAACTCGTAGTAGCTTGATCCGTTCCTTTCGACTCAAGGCATCTGCCACCACGTTTGCCTTTCCCGGATGATAACGAATTTCACAATCGTAATCACTCAACAACTCTAACCATCTACGTTGTCTCATGTTCAACTCCTTCTGATCTAGAATATGTTGCAAACTCTTATGATCAGTGAACACAACGCACTTCGTGCCATACAAATAATGTCTCCACATCTTGAGAGCGAACACCACAGCTCCCAATTCCAAATCATGTGTCGTGTAGTTCTTCTCGTGGATCTTGAGTTGGCGGGATGCATAAGCTATGACTCTCTCCTTCTGCATCAACACCGCGCCCAACCCTTTGTGAGAAGCATCACAATAAACCACGAAGTTTTCACTTCCTTCAGGCAATGCCAAAATCGGTGCACTACACAACTTCTGCTTCAATGTCTGAAATGCAGCCTCTTCCTTTTCACCCCAATCAAATTTCACGCTCTTCTGAGTCAATTTGGTCATAGGTTTAGCAATCTTCGAGAAGCCTTCAATAAACCTTCGGTAATAACCAGCAAGACCTAAAAATTGACGAATCTCTGTCGGAGTCTTGGGCGATGCCCAATCCCTAATTGATTCTATCTTAGCCGGGTCCACATGAATGCCTTCTCTATCAATCACGTGACCGAGAAATTGTACCTTAGAAAGCCAAAAATCGCACTTTGAAAACTTGGCGTACAATTCTTCCTTCTTAAGTAACTCCAGAATTTGCTTAAGATGTCCTTCATGTTCCACTTTGTTCCTTAAGTAGATCAAAATATCATCTATGAACACGATAACAAATTATATCCAAGAATGGCTTGGACACCCGATTCATTAAATCCACCGCTGGTGCATTTGTCAATCCAAAAGGCATTACTTGGAACTCGTAATGACCATAGCGTGTCCTAAACGCTATCTTTGGTATATCCTCGTCACGAACTCTGAGTTGGTGATATCCAGACCTCAAGTCGATCTTCGAGTAGACACTTGATCCTTGCATCTGATCAAATAAGTCGTCAATTCTCGGGAGTGGGTATCGATTCTTAACCGTAAGCTTGTTTAGTTCGCGGTAATCGATACACATCACTTTTTGACAAACAAGACTGGAGCTCCCCATGGTGAAGAACTTGGGCTTATAAATCCTTTGTCAGAAAGTTCTTGCATTTGCGTAGACAGTTCTTGCATTTTTGACGGAGCAAGTCTATAAGAGGATCGTGCCACAGGTGCAACACCAGGGACTAAGTCAATTTGAAATTCAACTTGTCGCGCAGGTGGAAATCCAGGCAAGTCTTCTGGAAAGACTTTCGGAAATTTCCGTACAATTGGCACGTCCTCCAATTGCTTCTCCTTCGACTTAACTTCTGTTTCCTTTTTGTAACTTGCGCCAGAAATACTTGACAACCTTTCTCCATATACTTCTTAGTGTTCGTACATGATATCATACTCAAAGTTGATTTCTTCCCCTTATCACTCCTATCGCCTTGAACGATCAGAATTTCATCTCTAAAAGTAATACGTACTATCTTCTAGTCACAGACAATCACCGTGTGATTATTCGCCAGCCAATCCATACCGATGATGACGTCAAAACTACCGAGCTTTACGGGCATTAAATCAATGTTGAACATATGACCTAATAATCTTATGGTACAGCCTCTAAGCACAATATTTGTTTCGGCAATCCTTCTGTCAGCTAACGTCTCAGGTATCAGGGATTACATCAAGCAAGGTACTAAAAGTAGTCGACACGAAAATTCGATCAGCACCCGAATCAAATAATACATAAGCATAATGGTTGTTGAGAAGAAACATACTCGTGACAACGTTGGATCCCGGGTTTGCATCTCCTCCACCAATAGTATAAGCTTTCCTTCTAGCTTCCGGAATAACAGGCTTGTTTTCATGGTTCTGATTCTTCAGTTTGGGGCAATCCTTCTTGAAATGCCCTTGCCTTCCACATTCAAAACATGTGGCAATCCTTTGATTCATAATCGGGGCCCTCTGATTAACTGTCGTAGGAACTGCGGGCTTACAATCCCTAGTCAAATGACCAATCTTTCCACAACTTCTACACTTTACAGCACATGGCCCAACATGGTGTAACTTGCACTTGTTGCAAAGAGGGTGAGGTCCAACATAAACCCTACCTTCATTACCACCAGACGTATAGGCTCTGGCTCTCAAACTTTCTTTTGTTCTCAGCACTCCTAATTGCATAACCTTTTAACTTTTAGTCCATCAAACTATTAGCCAACCGAATTGCATCCTGGAGTCTCGTTGGTTCAGCAGATATCACATTCCCTTGAATGTTGTCAGGGAGACCTCCAACATACCTCTTAATTCGGTCCTCATCTTCTTGAACCATTGTAGTACACAATAGAGTCAACTCTTGAAATCTCTGAGTATAAGTAGCCAAATCATTGTTCTTCACAGTCAAGTTCTACAATTTAGTTTCCATTTTATGTATATCGTTCCTTGGACAATACACTTTCATCATCAACTTCATAAGATCTCTCCATGTCATAAAAAACGCAGCATCAACTCCAACTGTCCTTTTGTGAGAATTCCACCAAGTTAATGCACTATCTAGTAAAGTGTAAGTGGCATACTTTACTTGATACACTTCTGGACAATTGATGATATAGAACACTGTTTCCATCTTCTCAACCCATATTGTCAAACCTACAACTCCTTCAGTCCCTTTGAAGTTGAGCGGTTGACACTTCACAAAGTCTTGATAGGTACACATACGAGCAACTGGAATAGCACCTCTACCATTCTCATTTAGATTTCCATTTCTGTTTTTTCCTCCATCTCCATGATTTCCATTCCTATTTTCACCATTTCCATTATCGCCGTCATTGCCAGTTTGGCTTTGACTTTCGGCTTCGAGAGCGTTAGCAGCACGGGTTTCCTCATAGTTAGCCAATACCTCAGCCACTCGCTCGGCAATGAGCTCTTCGATTGCTTCAGGGGTCATTCCAGATTGTGTGATAGTCATGTCCTAAACATAAGACATAGCACATGATGAGATTTAAAATGATATACGGTGACTTATAACGAGAATTAAATATGTAATATGATATAAAATATAATAACAACACGTTTTGCCAGAATAAATAAATAACAATAACATATTTAAGATGAACACACGATGGAATAGTAGAATAAGATTTCATATATATATTAGAATCGAATTCGGTTACAATCAACCCATGACGGGGTACTTGATTTACAATATTTCTACTACCAACATCTAGACCTAACCATCAGTCTGATGTCCTACATAACCATGGTACTACCAAACTAAGGGTGAAATCTGATGCGTAATTTCCTTTGATAAAAACTATGTCAGGTTTTACATTTATAAAACCCTAACTCCTCGACTATTCCTACGCACTAAAGAGCAGTGTACCCTATCGTGTATAGTGTAGTGATTGGTAAGTACGGGTGTCGACCCAAAGAACGGTTTGTGTCTCTAATTGTCTAATCAAAATTATTTTCTACCTAAGAAAGCAGTTTGGAATTTTAGTAAAATTATTGCAGAATGCTTGGGTGGTAAGCCTAGCTGTCGAAAAGGGAAATGGCATAGTGGCAGACAACTAGAAAGGATAATCGCATTCAATGATCTTATGTGTAATGTGTCGTTACAACCTTAGAAGGGGTTTAAGTTCGTTATGTCCAGTTTTGTAGATGTACCTAACCTATGTGAACTGAGTGGAATGGACTCGCAAGGAGAATTAACCTATTCTCAGTTTACAGTGATTAAGGATTCCTTTTAATTATGAGATATACTTTATCTAACAGGTGGTCTCCTATTAGCTTGCACTCCTAACCAATAATTTAATACTAAGGGCTCTAACTTCATAGGTAAAGGGTGAACAACTACACGTGTTGGTCTCCTGTAATCAATCGTATGTACAGAGGTTAAGCGGATCACTCAAACCTCATACACACTCAACCTCAAATCAAAAACCTAGCAGGGAGTTCAAGGATTTCAAACATACTACATAAATTAATAAAGGTGCAACTAAAACAATAAGATTATAAATTAATAATCATAAGGATAATTAATTAACTAAATGCAAATGAACAATTAATAAAGCATAATAAATAATCATAACATCAACAATCATATTGCTAGATCCAATAAGTCAAAATAACTGAATTAAATTGACCACATAAAATTAAAGTATGATTACAAAGTGTGCTGAATTAGTGCTCTAGATCCCCTAGTTGAATGCCATGGTAAACCCCAAAGGGTTTGCCCTATAACCAAGCTAGCAGGCTGCTAGCTCTTTTCTCCGCTTTTCTCTTTGGCGGCTATACCACTCGTCACCAGGAATGAGTATACGAATGCATAATGCATTCAATTTATACTAATTTTGAAGTCTGCCTAAAGTACGACTTTAGCCCCTAGAGTTTGGGGTGGATAATGAAACTTATTATAATATTGTTCAACTTCAGCCTCTATGATTGTTAGCCTTAAAATATGTTGACTAATACGGAATTACACTAGTTATCAATAGGCAAGAACTACAGGGACTAGAATTGTTAAGTTATGATAGTTTCCCTTGTCTTGACCTATATATACCCCCTCCATACTTCCATAGAGGGGTGAGGATTCATTATTATTTTCTCTTAAGGTGTGTGTGTGTTCTTTCTCTCTCTAAAAACACATACATATCTTTTCCTTTCTCTCTCTAAATAAAATGGCTTCTTATTTGTTCAATCCTCCGTGACCTCCGGGTCAATCTTGTTAGTGATTTCTTATTACTTACAATTGGCATCAGAGCTACAGGAGTGTTTTGTATTCGTGGTGTTGTGTTCGTGGCTGTTTCAGCTTATTTATAGCTTATTTAAGCTCATTTTCGTGGGCTTTTTCTGTAACAAAGGCCTAATTTTTTTTTTGTTACGTGTTTTATTTTTATAACAGTTTTGCTATTTTTGTTAAGTTTTTTTGGTCCTCTTCATCCAAAAAAAAAACTTTAACAGATCTGGTCATTTTTTTGACAGTTTTTTTTCGAGCTTATTTCAAAGCCTTTTGATAGTTTTTTTTGGGTCCTGTTATTTTTCCAAATCGTAGGTATTTTTCTGAGATCTTACTGCTTATCATGGTGGCTTATTTTCTAAGAGATAAGATCAAGAAAAGGGCCTCAGATCCATTTTTTTGCTGTCAATGACAGTTTTCGTGTTTTTGCAAAAAGACAAGACAAGGACGATTGTACAATTTTGAAGGACACGAATTCACAATTTGCTTGTCTCACGAATTCGCAATTTACTTGTCACGAATTCGCAGTTTATCTTGTCATACGAATTTGCAATCTTCTTGTCACCCGAATTTGCAAATTTCATTAACCATTCGAATTCGCAACTCCTCAAGCATAGACGAATTAGCAAATCGTGAAGTCACATGAATTAGCAACCATCCTAAACCCAAACCGAGTCAACTCGGTAATTACCGAGTTGACTCGGGACAACTCATATGAGTCAACTGAGTCTAAGGTCAAACGAAATCTAAAAGAAAATTACATGACTCTAATAATATATTTCATCAATCAACTACAATAACAGACATCCCAAATCCAATCAATATCTAAATCCTAAATCCCATCGTCTCAAACATCTCTCCACAATTACAACTATTTATCCCATCTCCTACTTCAAACAAGACTCGAACGAAATTAATGATTTACAAGATCTCAGTTTCTATGTTTCGTGTCTTACAATTATATCAAGACCCTATCAAGATCATGTACACGAAACATATATCTCATCATCGACCTTGTTGAGGTATGAACCCTTATTCAATTTTTGAAAGTAAAGAATGATTTATAACAACTTTGTCATAATTAATTCTTTGTTTTGTTGACACAAAAACAATACATAATCACCTACCCGAGACCTCTTCAAAGGATCTTGAAGACACAAGTCTTCTATGTTCATCATGTATTACAGTTAAATCAGATAAATAGGGGTAGGGATGTGATTTGCTTTGTGAAAGGCAATGAATTAAGGGGCGTGGTTTGGTGTCTAATGATATGAGTAGTGATTATCAAAGTTATAGTTCGCGTTCTAAATGAAATTGATCTAAGAATATATGAGAGTAGTTTTGGGTTTTGGGAGAATAAGTTATTGGTGGTGGCGACTGTTATAAAGATTAGGTTTAGGTTGTGAGTGAATTATGCCCTAATCTCATGGGATGAAGTGTTATATACGGGTTCATGACTAGGGATTATTATCACACTTCTTGGATCTGGGATTCAACAAATATGATGGGCCGAGACAAAGAATTAATAGGCCTGGTACATTTTTAATTCATGGACCGTGTATTGGATTTGTGGTGGACCGAATTCCAATTATGGAGTTGGGCTAGTGGATTGTGTTTTCTTCTGGCAGCGGGATAATACTAACATGGGCCAAAGTTATATAAGCTTATGTTAATTGGGCTATTCCGTATGATATTGTTGGAATAGTCCGAGTATAAAATGCTATCACGACAAGTTTGGCTAGACAATGTGGATTCGTTAACGACAATTCAAAAACAACATTTGTCCTAGTCCAATAACATTCTTGAACAACAACACCAACAAACATGATACATAACACTAAAACGATCCGAATAAGATTTACTAAAATGACAAACGGCTAAGGATTCGGATTACGATGACAAGTGATCACGGAGTTGATTTGGTATCCCTTATTTGAGATTGAAGTTGAGTTTCACGAAGGCGTCTACTTATTTCATCATCGAGACTTCCTTCTACTTTCTACCCCTTTTTTTCAAACCCAATCTATCGATTGATGACTTGCTTGAACGTATACAACTATGATTGAGACTTGGATTATCTAGTTATTTCCTGATGTAAGGAGTTACATTGTAGTGCTCACGGGTTATAGCTATCACTTAAAGGAGTTACATTGTAGTACTCAGTGTCACACACAGATGTCGATGTGGATAATTTCAAGAGGTGTTGTACTTCTTATACTTTTGCAGTCGGGTATAGAGTACTTATAGATTTAATCTTGCATCGTTCTTCAATCAACAACAGTGCAAGATTAAGTAACAAATTTGGGGGATTCTACTTCATTTTCAAGTTTGGTATATCGGGTTTACTTCACCAAGTGATCACAACAATAGCCGACAGAATACGAGGTTGGTAAGTTAGCTAGAGAGTTTAAAGGATGAGATGTAATCAGCAATTCTCACAGGATATTATTGTATTATTCGAAGACAAAGGTACTCCACTGTCTAAGGAAAGTTCTCAAAGCTTCTCAACGACCTTCATATACAAGACCTTGATTATACCAAGTTTTCTTGATTATTGCTTCATCTCCTTCTACGGTTTCTGAAGACAAGAGGTTACTGGTTCGTTTGGATTTCAATATTTGTGCTTAAGACAAGAACTTCTCGAGTATATGGACGTACACGACAATGATGCTTCCAAGAGTTCGCAACCATCATGGGGGAAAATGTGTACATCCAGGACTTAGTTGAAAGAATCACACGAATTTGCAACTGTGAAGATGTACAAGAATTAGCAATCATTCAAGTGACATACGAATTCGCAATTTTTTTAAGCACACAAATTTGCAATTCTTGAGAATCACACGAATTTGCAACATTGTATAATACCCGAACTCGAAATTTTGAAACCCACACGAATTAGCAATTCCCTTCAACATACGAATTTGCAACTTAGCTAGAAAACAATATGCACGTTTAAATCATTTCGGTTTTTTGGTTTCGAGTGACGTTTAACTACGGGTCTTTTAACTTATACCGTTGCGATCGTGAACTAGTTTTGATCATCGTGGTACATTCACTTTTTACCGACTAGCAACGTAGCATTCCGCGAGACATATTTTACAATCGTTGCATTTTTATAAAACTTTCAAACGTAAAAGAAAAGAAAAAAGGAGGGAAATGTGTTCTTAATAAACTATTATTGGAATTTGGCAAGATTGGTCCCTGAACTTAAAACCAATTCACACTTCGTCCTTTGTTAGTTTGTTAACCCTTATTGTTGAACATTCTTTACACCGTTAGTCCTTATTCGTTTCAAACAGCCCGTTAGCCCTCCAAAGTGAACCGTTTTTGCACCATTCGTCCTTACAACTTCATTTAACAACCGTGAAGCATTAAACTTGGATTTCAATTTCACCGTTAGTCCTTGTTTATGTTTTAATCAACCGTTAATCATTTTAAGCTCAAAGTTTGTGCACCGGTCATCATTTTTAGCTCATTAATCGTCAACAAAAGCTCAAGTTCTTCAACAACAACAACGATTTCACCAACAACAATTAATTTTTCATTCACGGTTTTTTCTTGATTTAGTAAAATCCCGTAAAAGTCGATTCTTTTTACGGTTTAAGTCATAGATTTGTAAAATCCCGTGAACATTAATTGATTTCAATCCACAACAACAATCACTTTACCTACTTAAGATCCTACAAATCATTTTCACTTCACAATTTTCGTTACAATGGATACGAAAGATACTTTATCTTCGTGTTCTAATTCGGAAGATCAACAAATGCAACAAATTCAAGACAAAGCAAAAGAAAGTTGCATGGTATCTTTTCGACGACTTCATTCACACCTCAAGCTTCTTTCAAATAACGACTTAAAAGGAACTCGAACAGAGTCTGGATTCAAACGTGCATTCGCGACACTCTTTGGTCAAGATGTAGAGACTTTCACAGGCACAATGTTCCTTAACATGGATCAATTAGAAAAGCTACTTGACAACGAAGAATTTCAAGAGATTGGATCTATGGCTGCTTTTAAAGTACTCGAGACACAGTTTCAAATGTTCATCAAGTCACAGATTTATTTGGATGATGAACTTGTTGTAATGACACGCAACTACTTTCTCCAATACACTCAACTTGCGATTCCAGAATTCCGTGACACACTGATCCAACACATGGAATTTGTTAAAAGTCGATTGATGAAAGAGCACAACATAGACGAGAGTATGACAGCTGGGTGAATGAAAGACAGATGCAGACAACAGAGGAAAAGGTTGATTCTAGTAAAGCATTGGATGCTAGTTTGGTTGATACAGAAAGCAGTGGGACAACATTAAGAGAGCAAGATACAAGCAGCAGACTAGGGAATGATGGCTGATGATGCAGATATCAAACCCATGTATGATGAAGAGCCAATGGCTGAGGTACAAACAACTGCTAAAATCAATATCTTTGCTACAAGACAATAGCATACTGAGCAACCTGAATTCAATAATGAAGGAGAGGTTGACCAGAATGCTGAACAATGTCATGAAAAATGTCCTCTGCCTGCTAAGTTAACTGATAATCATATAACTGAACACTCATATCAATCTCTCGAATCTGAAAACATTTGTCTCAAAAAGACCGTTGCCCAATTTCAAAAAGATTTTTCAAGAATGGAAGCACATTGTGTTAATCTTGAACTTAAATATCAAAATCAAGCTTTAAAAGAAGGGCAACATGGTTAATTTTTGAAAGTAAAAAGTAATAAAGCCAAGGTTAAACATGACATAGATGTAATTGAAACAATAAACATCGAATTGGAACATAAAGTGGCTAAATTACTTAAGGAAAACGAGACTTTGAAAAGGCATTACAAAGAACTGTTAGGTCTTGAATTTAGGATCAATAAGCAATAGAGTGTGTGTTTAGGTGTAGTGTGTGTTTATTCTAGAGAGAGAAAGATGTAAAGTAGAGAAAGAAAGAGAGAGGAGGAGGATTAGAGAAAAGATAAGAATGGGATTAGAAGACACTTAGGAGACTCACCTTTACAAATAAGGTGGTGGAGGGGTATTTATACCCAATTACAAGGAAGAGCAAGGAGCTTTTGTTTCTTAGCTTTTAGCTATTTGTTGGGTCTCGTGACTTTATTTAAGTCACGAGCCTATCACCTAACCTATTACACAATATTATTTCTCTATTTATTACAAGACTTTTATCTCAATAAGATCGTCACTTTTATCATTCCTAACAAGAACTATTTGATTCTATCAAAGTAACGAGAACTAAGACTATAGAACAGACAACTTCTTTGATTGCTAAAAATGATGAATTCAAAGCTAAACTTCAGGAAAAAGGATTTGCAATTGCAGCATTAAAAAATAAGTTAAGAAAATTAGCAGGAAATAATGTGAATACTAAGTTTGCAAAATCATCAATCTTAGGGAAACCGGTTTTACAACCACACATAAACCAATCAGTTGTTAGACTCTAAGAGTAGTTGCGTAACGACAAAGACTGTGCCCATAGCAGAACACTCTAGGAATTCTAGATCTTTCTCGGACTTCAAACACTTTGTTTGTTCGACATGTCGGAAATATGTCTTTAATGCAAATCATGATTCTTGTGTAACAAAATTCCTGAATGAGGTCAACTCACGTGCTAAGGTTCCATCCAATAAGACAACGAACGAAAACAAACCTGTAGAGCAAATAAGTATTACAAAGAAACTGGAAAGACAGATCCCAACAGGACATAGGTTTTCAATCAAAAAGACTCCCGTTGTGCATGAGAAAATGTTTCCTAGATCTTGTCTTAGGTGGAAACCCACAGGTATAATTTTTAAAACTGTTGGTCTTAGGTGGATTCCTATAGGAAAGATGTTTGAATCTAGCACAACCAAGGTTGACAGTGAACCCTCACATGGTTTCAATACAGATATCACTAATCTTCATGAATGCATACAAAATCTTGATTTAAGCGCAGGTACATCCATCAATGTCAATGAGGAACAAACTCTTAATTTGAGTACATGTACTCCTTTCTATATGAAAAAGGAAAGAGTCAAGGCGTGAATAAAAGAAAATGTGATATCTTAGAGACCAAGGTTACATGGGACAGCTTTGATACAAGAGATATATGCTAGACCAAAGTCCTAGAGGATTCGATGTTTACTTACTTCTTGATTTTTATTTTATTTTAATTCTAGTAAATATTTTTGAAAAAAAAATACAAAAATATAAAACCTATAAAACCAAATACAAAAATATAAATTTCAAAAATAAAATACAAAATCAAAAAATCAAAAATTTCAAAAAGAATCTTCTCGACATGTCTCTTGGAATCGATAACATTTACGTAACTAGAAATGACAATTAATATTGTCCACGGGTAAGAAAAGTGAAGTTTTGAGCAAGGATTTTAAAAGTTCAAAACATTCCTTTCTAATTTTCTAATTGCTTAATGTACAAATCAGTACATACCCCTGACTTTCAAATAAAGGAAAGTTTATCTAAAAAGATAACTTATCCTAACAACGAGAAAATCAATTTTCTCGGTCTTGAGCGGTTTCTACGAGACATTCAAAGTTTTGAGCTCAAGAAAAGGTTAGTGTACGCATAAGTGCGCTTATCCTTGGCAATTCAAAAAGTTGAACACAATTTTTCAAGAAATTTTCAATGACAATTCAAAATCTTTTAAAATTGTGTGTTCAACACTCCATCCCTCACAAAGTTTTTTCAAAGTGAAATCATTTTCTAACAAAAGTATCAATTTTATAAATGAGTCAATTGTTGAGGGGGAGTTTTTTGAAAACAAAAACTTTTAATGTTTTTGGATACATCATCTCATGACAATTCTTATGTATTCAAAACATTATAAAAAGTCTTAATAACAACTCAGTAATAATAATGACATCTCAAAAGAATGTTTGTTAGAAGATGATCCAATGTTTGAGCACAATTTTTCAAGAATTCTTCAATGAAGATTCATAATCTTTCAAAATTGTGTGCTCAACACTGTCTCACCCTCAATTTTATATTCATTTTACAACTTGCTATCAGTTTTCTTGGTGTCAAACATATGTAAAATTAAGGGGAAGAAAGAAGAAAAAGTTCCACATAATTCATGCTGAAATAGTTTTCTCCCCACAGAATTTTCATCATAAATTTTAATCACTTGGTATTTAAAAGACTAAGTGAATTAGTATTTAAAATAAGAGGAGAAATGTGATTATAATGTGATCTAGAAAATAATAAGTGATCTAAAAGACTCAAAGTGCTTAATACTCTTACTCACATGTGCAAAACACTTTCGTTTATAGATGCACGTGTGAAGGGGGAGTTTTTGAAATGATGAAACGTTCGAAGTGTCAAATGCTTTTCAAACACTTTGAATGATTTTCAATCAAGGTTTTATGTTACGTTCCTTAACCTAACAACATCAAATTCTAATAATTCTAATTCATAAGGTGGTTAGTTAGGTTAATTCAGTACTTATGATCCAACAAACTAAAGGGACTATCTCAAGGACAATCCGTAAATAGAAATAAGTAGTTTCTTATGTATTGATTGGAGATGAATGAAAACGGGAATAATGTTAACTAAGATTGAGCTAACACTGGAATAATCATAACAAGATGTTATTAATGACGTCTTGGTAAGCATTGAAGGGGTTGAAGAATTAAAAAGAAATGTATAGATAAAGGGTGAAAAGAAAGAAGCCCTCTACACAACTTAGGTAGAAACCGGGTCAATACATAATCTATCAAATTCACAAAGATGAATTCTGGTATAGAAGACAAGACATCATAGACCTAGTGACGCATTGCACAACCCTTCCCATCCATTTAAGTTTTTCTCAATAGATACTTGTCTCATTTGTCATAGAGATTGACACAACTTTGACTTTATCACTCCTAGTTAGTTGATATTAAATAGGCGGCAGTCTGCTCCAGCCTCTGATCACTAAAAACCAAAACGCACAATCCAGTCTAGAGCCAAGAGATCAATAAATAAATCTCATTAGGACACATTCCAATATAAACACTTGTTGAACACCATTAAGTTCATAAGCTATTAACAAGAGTCCTACGCATTATCCTTGTGATTTTGCCAGATAATCTAAGTGATACTATTTAGTATTCACAGTGACGATGGAAATCCTTCTAGAGTCAACATCAGACAGCCTTGCGGTAGGTGACTTGCGAGATTCTACATGAATCAAACTTGTGACAACTAGATATCGATTTTGGTCCAGTAAATGAATTGGCAACTCAATCAGAAATATAGTAACTATATGATTCACTCATATCATGATGTCTGCTTTGAGACGTTCTGGTACTAAGAACAAGCAAGCATGGTGAATCTGATACATATGTGTTAAAGGATCTTACACTTTACGCTCAAAACCCTGTTAAGGAGATTCTTCTAAACTGAATCTACTTGATCACATGTCGGTCCTCACAGAATCGGAGGTTAACGTAACCATATTCAAACGAATGACAAAGTAATATTCGTCCATATATGCTATTTATCACTAACTTTAAAATGCATGTACAAACGACGGTGATGTAGCCTCATTCCAGCAAAGTCATATTTAGTACCACATGCTCATGCTCGAACTACAAAGACATACTATAAGCATCAAGATTCAAAAAATAAGAAAACTAAAGCTCAAACAAAGATAAAGACTTTCCGAAACTCTAAATCACAATAACTTCCACAAGATATCAAGATTATCAAGACAAAGATTGTCAAGGGAGATTGTTAGCAAGCTTTCAAGATGATGCATAGTATGAGCATGTTGGTCAGTACATAAGATCACAAGGTGGCAAAAATCAAAGACAAAACAAGGAAAAGATTTAAAGATATCAGAACTAAAGACAAAGTGGAAAGACAATGAAAAAGGCTTAAGATCAAAGATCACACAGCATGAAAGAACAAGGTTACCACAAAGATAAAGACCAAGACCAAGACTCAAGAATCTCGGTCATTTATTAAATATATGTTGTAATAGGCTAGAAGGGTAAATAAGCTCATAATATTCAGCTAATATGTCACGTGTTTATGCAAAAACCCAACCAAAACCCAAGGCCCCGACCGAGTCAAGCCCATATGGGTTTCTATTTAAATTTAGGTTAAATAATAAACTTCTTCCACTTGGAGAAGGGATTGTTATATCGATTTTTAAGTTTACACACACTTGTATGCTATCCAACTCCTTTCTTTCTTTTCTTATTTCTCTCTCTAACTTCTCTCAAAACTCATTTTTTTCTTCTGATTCTCTTATCTATGTTTCTTATGATATTAATAGAAGTGAAGTGATTAATGGTTCCTACAGGCTATAAACTTGTAAGAACACATAAAGGGGGGTAAATAATGGTTATCTTGACTTCCTAGAAGTTTCTAAAACTTTAAGTCATAATAAACAATTGGTGTATGATCAACTAGATGATGAAGACAATTAAGTAGATAAATAGATAGGGAGAGAGACACTACAATATAAACTAATAAACCTATCTATTACTCTAGTATAATCTTTATAGTGGACTATAAACCGTATTATAACTTCGTTCCACTAATATGCACTAAGATCGACGCTTACTAAGAAGAGCTACCCTTTATGATATTCTGCCCTCGAAATCCACCCATAAGAACCCGTGATCCGACTTACCCTATAGGATCACTAAGATCAACTAGGACCGCTGAGAACTTCCCATTCGAAGCTTACCAAACCCCAACTAGATCCCCAACGATCTAGGCTTGATCACAAAGATACAAGACTTCCTTTACAACCAAATTGAATGATAAGTTGAGTCAATCCTTAGGAGTAAGATACCAAAAATCAAACGATTACCAGAGTATAGGAGATTACAAGGTGTTTCCTATGGAATTAATAGCTTTGCTTGACCTCTTCTGCTTTTCTTGTCTTCTGAAAATCAACTTTTGTGGTTAAGGTATCAAAAATATGATCAAGTACACCGAAAACCCGTTTTTAGGTGTTCTATTTATAGTGTCTGGAATTTGGTCGATACGGCGTATCGAGAGAGAGTTGGATACGGCGTATCAAGGGTTTCTTGGAGTAGGGACCACGTTCGATATCTTCCAGAATATTTTATTTCTTTATCTTGAATACGGCTTATGGGATGTCCTCCTATTGAATACGACTTAATGACTTTGTATCTTATGTTTGTTTCTTTTGAAGTGCAGTCAAGAAGGCCGTATCTTCCTTGATGGATATGGCGTATAGGATGTCAGAGTCAGTTTCTTCATATTTCTTCATTTAGCTCTAGAATGCGTGCCTTTTAGCTAATCTTCACCGAGTACTCTAAAATTATTGTGATTCTCAAATATAAACGATTAAGTAACAATTCTTGCAATAATCATACAAAATGGGTAATTTACATGGGATAAATGATGCTATAAAAGTGACGTTATTTGATGTCATCATATCCACTCCCGGATGTACTGATTACCTCGATGCATGAGCCTCGTTCATAATTAATATCCTTACACTTCCTACCAATGGAACCCAAATTCGATTCATAAAGTACAAACCACCATCTTTATTCTTTTCTATTTGTTGGTCTAGGCCATGCAGTATTTCTGCTGGCGCGTTCTCTACCTTAGACGCCTCACTTTGAGCAGTCAATATCTTATCCTTAACACCAGACTGGATAGTCATAGACGTTACTCACACTTGTCTTGGTTTCACCCATTCCTTCCTACTTAAGGCATCGGCTACTACATTTGCCTTTCTTGGGTGATAACGAATCTCACAGTCGTAGTCACTAAACAACTCAATCCATCGCCTTGGACGTATATTTAACTCCTATTTGGTCAAATATATGTTGAAGACTCTTATGATCCGTGTAGATAACACTTTTCGTCCAGTATAAGTAATGCCTCCAGGTCTTAAGAGCAAAACCACCACACTAGCTCCAAGTATAGATGGCATAGTTCTTCTCATGTATCTTTAGTTGGCGTGATGCATACGTAATCTCCTTGCCTCTCTGCATCAGCACACATCTGAATCCTTTATTTAACGCATCACAATAAACACAAAAGTTTAGTTTGGTCCGTAGGCGCTGTACCATATTGGTGCATTAACCCAAGTTGTCCTTCAATTTTAAAATCCTCTTCCTTGGGTTTCGCACCTCACTCGTACTACTGATCCTTCTATGTCAGTAAAGTAATGGTGTTTAAGCAATCTTAAAAAAATTGCGATAAATGCCAATAGTAACCTCCAACCTAAAACTATCCAATGGGAATCAGAACATTACTTGTTGAAATTATCTAATATTCACCTACTAGTCAACATGTTCAATAAACCAAAGGTAGTTTCGTTAACTAGTTAAGCAAGAAGCGTATCCTTAGTACGATTTAGAAGACAATATTTGTGATTCCTATGTATTCAGATGGTATAAATTACTATATGGAGAGTTATCCCGACATCTAGGTAATACTTGGTCCGTATCACTAGATCCAGTTGAATGATAGGTCGCATACAAAAGCACATAAACAAGTATTAAATTGATAAACATAAAATACGAATGCAACGATAATTAAGCAATCGAGATATAAACAAAACCAAACATTCAGATCTTTATAATAATGGCTAATACCTGAAGGTATTAGCCTTTAAACATCATAATTAATACAAGAGTAATTGTTTTAGCCAAGGTAAACTAACCGAGTTAATGAATGATACCAAAAACTGAACGATTACAAAAGTATAAGAAATTACACGTAGTCTTCTATGGATTGGAATGCGTTGCAAGACCTATTCTGCTCTTCTTCTCCTCCTCTGAAAATCGACTTTTATGGTTTAGGTATCGAGAATATGATTTAGCACACTTAAAACTTGTTTTTGAGTTTTCTATTTATACTGTCTGGAAGTCGGTTCGATATGGCGTATCCAATAGGTTGGATACGGCGTATTGAAGTTTCTTAGAGTAGGGACCACGTTTGATATCTTCCAGAATATTCACATGCTATATATCTAATACATCGTATTGGTCTTCTCTGGATACGGCGTATTAAGCTTGTTTCCTTGTGGTCTTTGGTGAGTGCAGGCACGGATACGCCGTATCTTCCTTGATGGATACGGCGTATTGGGTGTCAAAATAGTAATCTTCAAAATGTCTTCGTTTAAGCTCCATAATGCGTGCCTTTTGCTAATATTCACCAAGTACTCCGTATTTACTGCAATTCTCAAATATAAACGATTAAGTAACAATTCTTTGCAATAATTATACAAAATGGGTTAAATACATGGGATAAA
>BQNB010007223.1:0-85326 GCA_026074375.1 Tanacetum coccineum | reverse complement strand
TGTTTCTAATGCACATAGATCAGGAACATGTGTATCTTTTTTAACACTACCACTATTAACCTTTGAATGAATCAAATTTAATATTGCTATTAATTTGATCATTACCAATGGTACTGTTAATAGTTTTAGTATGAGTTGGATACATTTGTTCATTATTCTCATTGATGGATGAAGATTGTACCTCACTTATGAATGCAGACTCATATCTTGGCTCATCATCAGAATTTTGATCAGCTGGTTGAATTCTGGCCATTAAGCATATGTTTGCACTAAGTTCTTCAATTTCTTCCATCCTTGAAGCATCAGCAAAGAGAAAATCATTCTGCTCATCGGTAAGAATTACACCGGCTTCATCCTGTTTTGCCAACAACATTTGCTCCATGAAATACTTCGAATCACGAACCCTTGGCTTGGGACAATTCCTAGCATAATGTCCTTTTCCACCGCAGTTATAGCATTGACCCGTTGAAGTATTGCCTGGAGTCGGAGTTCGAACAATCCTTTGAACATTTGCAGTCTCATTTGTAGCATTCATTCCCTCAACAACTTCTTCTTGAACATAAGCTCGTCTATTATTTCTTCCAACATTACCAGAATTTCTGCTTTGAATATTCACCCTGTCACCTTGAACGACTGCTTGATTTCTGGTATTAGACGAAGCACGAAGACGATTGTTTGTTGGATTAGAGAAATTTTGAGTAATGGCTTTGGCAAGTAACAACATAGCAGATGCTAGGGGATCTTCAGAATGGTTGTGAACATCATCCTGCTCAAACTCTTCATCATATACAACTACAGATGAAGGATGTGTCACATAATAAGAAGAGGTATTTCTAGAAGATGAACCCGTATGTGCTACTAGAGCTAAAGGATCATGAGACTTTTCCAACTTCTTTGACCTTGAAGCATTAACCAATTTCTCAAATTGTGAAAGATAATCAAAAAGATCATCAAACGAATCAACTGTCAATTTCTTAGCCAAACGAACTTGAGTCACATATTTCAACCATTCCGGTTGCAAACTATTCAGAAACTTTGTGTTAACTGAAACAGTTGGAAACTTCATGTTGTTTCGTTCCAAATCATTCATTAACTGAGCAAAACGATTGTAGACTGAAACTAGTGACTCTCCTGGTTCAGCAACAAATTGATCAAATTCATTTGTAAACCGCGTTTCTCTGTCAACTTGGTTTTGTATAGTTCCCCTCATCAAACGTTCAACACGATTCCACATTTCCTTGGCCGTCTTACAAGAATCCACAGAATTGTAAATCTCATTAGGAATAGAAAGAAGAATCATATTCGTGAGTTCCATTTCCGCATCATAGTACAATAAGTCATCTCCTTGAAGATCCTCTACTTCTTGCAACCTTGGTAATGTTGAACCTGTAGGTGTGATGTTCCTAAACACATAAGGGCCATCTTCTAGTGCTTTGAGAAGCCACTTCCGGTTTTCCCTCTTGCGATTAAGAAATCGTTTGAATCTACTCGCCCAAGGTATGTAACTACCCCTTTCAAGCATGGGTGGCCTAGTCTCAGAACCGGCTTCAGCAAGGGATTGTTGGTATGTTTTGGATGTCGACATGTCTTAAGATTCAAAGATTGGATCTTTTTAGACGAATATGAGTGAGATTTGTGAGAAAATATCCAAACTCGGTAACAGTAGTCAAATTCGGTAACACTGTTCACGGACAACACGTAATCTGAAAACGAATACCCTTCTCGAACAGTACACTATCAAACTCGGAAATCTTCAAATAATAAACTCGGTAAACTGCAAACTACTCAAATTCGGTAACACTATTCACTATAAACTCGGTAAGCCTAAATTGTTAAAATCCAACAGTTATGAATTATTAATAACCACAAATTCGATGAAACCGAATTTTATGATGACTAGATAATCCAAGTGTTCTAAAAACTCAAATTCGATGAAACCGAATTTGATTGCCGAGTTTAGTAAATCTTGAAAAACCGATATTTAACACTTCAAAACACGATAAAACCGTGAAATGAAAGTGTAAAATGACTTGTAAAGCTTATTACCGAGTTTATACTTAGTAAAATTCCCTATATCACAAATTCGATGGAACCGAATTTGTGAACTTAACAAACTCGATAAAACCGAGTTTAATACCGAATTCCTAATAAACGATTTTTGATAGAACCAAAAGATCGAATATATCTATTACACTGATATTTCGTACTGAAATTGCTAAATTTACAAGAAAAAGTCTTCCGAAACTCAAAACCACTCTACCGAGAATGCAAAGCTTCAACCGAAAATCAAAACCACACTTCCGAGAATGAAATGAACACTTCCGAGAACACAATAACGTCCAAAAACTCGAAATCACAGCCAAAATCAATCTCGAAACCTCAATAGCACCAACCGAATTCGGAAACCATCACTTCTTGATTCTCGGTCGAACAAAATCACGCACAAATCAAGCACTCTACTTCTCTATTGGCGATTGATACCACTTGATAGGTCACATGAATCTTGAATCAATCATATCAACATGTAAGATTAGAGAGAATGAGGGCAAGTAAAGGGAAAATTCAAATCTTATTATGGAGGGAAAATGAGAGTTAATTACAAGGGCATCACCCTCTAATGAAGATTAGAGGGCTATTTATAGGCAATGGGAGGGAGGCTTCCCTTCCTTATTTTCCTAACTTGTCAATACTAGTCCCTAGACTTTGGATATTATGCTATTTCTTACTTAAAGCATAATAAACCTTATTACAAGCTATTTTAAACTAAACAAAATAAAGTCTAAGAACAAAATATAATAAAACCACATAATCGACACTTTTCCATAAACCTAACAACCTATCTATTAAAAAAGTTAATTGAAAGATCAAATCACTTTTATCGCCTGGGCAGGTAGCATTTTGTTTCGATATCCTTGATCAAGATACAAAATCTTGACATTATTTTTTAGGCGGCATTTTTACAAATTTTCTTGAAATTGTGCATTGCTTGTAGATTAAGATGATGAAACTGAGATTTAATTATCCTCAAAATAGCAAACAAAAAATCATTTTGTTAACTGTTAGTTTCTGCATATGCTTTTTGTACGTGATGAACAATTAGCAAATGTTTTTTGAACTTTGAAAGAAAACTAGCAAATCACAAAAAATAATTTACTTAAATTGTGTTAAAAATAATGGATCAAGATTCTCTCTAGTTGAAGGTAACTTGATGTACATGTTGACCAATCACACTAAAGATAAATGTATAAAAGTTTTTTTTAAATGAAATTCAGAGGGCCTATTTTTTTATTTAGTATCAAAATAAAGTAACATGATATATCATGTTGAGATTAACTTGAGAAAATCTCAACCCAAAAATAATGTAGTACTTAAAATGGGAAAAATGGCAAAGTAGATAACTAATATGGTCATTTATCTCTTTTAAAAATAATGTGTGATTTCACAATTCACATGTGATTTATCAAAGTAATAAATCACTTGTGATTTGTTATTTTATAAATTACGCGTGATTTATAAATCACTGTGTGATGATTTCATAAATCACATGTGCTTTCACAATTCATATGTGATTTAAAAAAGTAATAAATCAAAATTGATTTTTCGAATCAGAAGTGCCCATCTATGAAAAGATAATTTAATTCTCATTGCGGTGGTATAACTAATTTCGTGTAACGATTAACGATTTGCGAGATATTTTAATTTTAAGAAAATAAATGGAAATGAGTTTTTTAATTTGATAAAAAAATAAATAACATCTACCCATTTGATATTAAAAAAATTGTTCAACATTTAACCTTTATGCTCGCTAAAAGTTTCAATTACTAGATGCATGTGCCAGAAAGGGTAGGTTATAAAGACTCCTTCTAAAAACTATTTATACCCCTTCTATGTTTTCCCTTTTTTATTTTTAAAATTTTTTATTTTATTTTTATAATTTTGTTTAGGGCTAATGGTCTAAAAATGCATCGAAGTTACCCTGTTTTCCTTTTGTAGGCATTCAACTTTTAATTTTTCTTTTGTGTGCCACGAATATGCTAATCTTTCTATTGTAGCCATTGATATGTGCTTAAACACATATCTTTTATTTCTTATTATTATGCTAAAAAGACCAATAATGAACGAAAACGGTATAAAAATGCATTGTATACGTTTGTATTGTGAATTGTGTCTTGCATGTACGGATATATCACATAAGGACAAAAACAAGGCCTAAACGGACAAAACTGAGCACGGGAATGAAAAGAGCGTAGAAAAACGAAGCCGAAGGGATATTAAATTTTAATAGGCCAACCCGTACCCATTTTATTGGGCCAGGTCAGCCCATTATCACTTGAAATATATAAACCTAAGCCTTTTATTAATCCTAAAGTCCAAAACCCTTTATCCATTAATCCTGGCCCATGAATAAACCAAGTCAAAGCCCAACTTCACCCTCGGGTCAAAGTCATGATATAAACAAACCCGATCAAAATTACTATTCATCATCTCCATTTCCCCCTTTTTTCACTTTCACCCCACAACGATTCACCAGGATAAATCCACCTCTCTCATTCGTTTCCATCCTTCTAGAAGGAATCCCTGACAAAGTCTGACACTCCCTTGACACGCTGGCAATCCTAAAGGCTCTCATTGGATGAATGGACGTGGAGGAGAATCAAGGGCTCTAATTGGATGGATTTAAAGTTGTTATGATTGAAGGGCTGAGATTAAAGCAATGGGACGCTCCTCACACCTTGAAGCTTCCCTCATATGCTATAAATAGATAGCTCATTCACACAGTAGAATCCATCTAGTTTAGGAGTAGTGTAGTGTAGTTTAGGAGTAGAACGGGTTTAATTTCAGCTTATTTACAACTTATTGTATTTTAAACAGCCTTGTAATCACTTTATTATTAATAAAATTCCTTTTTCATCTTAATTTGTCTCTTATAATATTGTTTTCTCTTATACTTGTTACTCAAAATGTGTTTTAAATAAGCTCAAATTACCTTTCTAGTTGTTGCTTATGTAGTTAAGCTCTCTAAAGCTTAACCGCATAAGCTGGTTCACTCGAATTCACCTAAGTATCTTGAATAAGCCATTTGGAAGATAAGCCAGATCTAGAAGGGCTTATTCTGAGCTTATCTTATAAGCTAGCTTGTAGAATAGCTCTAAGAGCACTTGAATCCTTGTTTTGAGCAAAGGAAAAAGTTACTCTCTCATTTTCTCTATTTAGCTTATTTTCTAGTTTTGGTTATCACTCTGCTTATTTGTGCTTATACTGTGCTTATTTGTGCTTATTTTGTCTATTGTTAGTGGTGTGGAAGTTTTATATACCTAAAATATATATATTATATAATACTTCAAAGAGCAATTAACAAAATTCCCTAAGGAAAATTCACTCTTCAAAAATATATATATTATAATATATAGTACGTATATTTAACCGGGCAAATATGATCACCCGGGTCGTTTCCCCAACGACTAGTGAAATTGAAACCTTGTTTAAGCTTGGATTAGGATTTGAATAAGCAACGATATTTTTATAATCTATATCTACTAAATAAAAAGCAACAATTAAAAAAATGAACAATTAAAGGCAATTTAAGCAATTTAAACAAATACGGAAAACAAATAAAATGCGACTAATAAGCAAATAAACTAAATTTTATCCCTAAAATATAAACTAAAATTCTAAACCTAAGATAGGACAAAAGAAAATTTTAGGAAAAAGAAAAACATTTTTTTGATTATTTTTGAATTTAATATGAATTAAAAACTAATTTAATCTAATTAAATCTTAAAAAATAGCAAATTAAATACTAAAAATTTGGAAAAATGATTTTTAAGCTTAGAAAAATCTAAAATATTATAAAAGCAAAGAAAACTATTTTTTAACTATTTTTATTATTAAAATCCTATTTTACGTATAAATCACATTATAAAAAAAAAATAAATGCACGAAAATGAACGAAACGTAAGGAAATGAAGAACGGAGAAGGATGTATGTAAACGAACAAAATCATACAAAAATGGACGAAAATGTACAAAAACCGTTCAAAACAACTTGAAAACGTACGAGAACGTGCAAAAACGAATGAAAATGGTCGAAATCAGTTGAAATCGGTGGAAATCGGTCAAAAACGATCCAAATCGTTCAAAATCGATGGAAATCGATCGAAATCGGTCGAAAACGGTCAAAATCGGTCAAAATTGATCAAAAACGGTGCAAAAACTAATGAAAATGGTCGAAAACGCATGAAAACGGCCAAAACGATCAAAAACGGTCAAAAACGATCGAAATCGATTGAAAACGGTCGAAATCGGTCGAAACGGTCGAAATCGGATGAAAATGGTCGAAATTGGTCAAAACGGACGAAAACGGTCGAAATCGATCAAAAACTGTCAAAAACGAATGATAACGGTCGAAATTGGTCAAAAACGGTCAAAATCGGTAAAAAACGGTCCAAATCGTTCAAAATCGGTGAAAATCGATCGAAAACGGTCAAAACGGTCGAAAACGGCCAAAATCGATTCAAAACGTATAAAAACGTCAAAAAAGAATAAAAATGCTATACCCAACAAGACCCATCTATAATTATTAAGGGAGACCTAACTAGACCCATCCCTTAAAAATATTTACCCAACTAGACCCAAACCTATCTAGACCCAAACCCATCTAGGCCCAAACCTATATAGAACCAAACCCATCTAGACCCAAACCCATATAGACCCATCCTCCTAAAAGACTCATCTAGACCCAAACCCATATAAGACCCATGACCCAACCCAACCCAACCCAACCATTTTGCCACCTCTACTTTTTATCAACTTATCACTAACAATTAATAGGTAGAAAACCTTCTCGAAACTTCTCGATCTATTGTATATTCCATCACCATCATCCAGTTATGAAATCATTATGTAGTAACTTTGTTTGAGAGGTATACGCAATTTTGATTTAAACAAGAAAGGATTACCCGCGCCGTTGCTGCTGGGCGTTAATTTTTCGCGCTGTTGTTGCGGGAATTATGTTTTTAATTTTTTTTTTTTTTCTGTTCGGGTTTATTTTTTCGGTCTCATGTTTAATAGTTTATTTTTTTCTTATATTAAATGACAATCGCGCGTTACTTTGGGGTATTTTTTTTCTTATTGTATTTTGTGCGGGTTTATTTTTCGGTTTCATAACATCACGCCATTGTAGCTAGCACTGTAGCTACAGTGCTTTAAGATGAAGAGTAACTGACATCTCTATATGATATATAGTATAATGCCCAGTATATGGTTTTCTTTTTTTTCTATAAAGGGAGGAACAAATGAATGACATTAAGGATATGAGTGCCCACTATAAACATTTAAGTAGTTAACACTGTATATGAGCTAGATCCGAGACATACATCCCCCTACTTTCGAGCCAAGAAAAGAAAACGGAGTATTAAGAATGCCACAACCAATATGTCTCGTAACTTCTTCGACCTTCTCTATCGAAACCGCTAACCCCATGAGTTTACTTTTACTAAGATTAATACTAAGACCCGAAGCCCGTTCAAAACACTTTAACATATACATTAAAGTATCAATATTCCGCTTACTCCATTGACCCATGAATATAGCATCGTCCGCATAAAACATATGAGATAAAGTCATAGAAGAGTTAATCTTGATACCATTAAACATACCCGCATCCTCCACTCTTTTAAAGGACAAATGAAGACTCTCCATAACCAATATAAATAAGAAAGGAGATAACGGATCACCTTGTTTTAAGCCTTTATAAAATTGAAATTCCTCCGTCGTACTTCCATTTACTAAAACCGAACCACGAGAAGATCGAAGGCATTCTTGTATCCAACCACACCATTTAGCACCAAAGCCAAAACGATTTAAAACGTCTCCTAAGAAATCCCAACGAACGGAATCATAAGCCTTTTCGAAATCAATCTTGAAAATAAACGTTTGTTTTTTTTTCGCTTTACACCATTGAAGAACCTCGTTGAGAATGAGCGGACCGTCTAGAATTTGTCTATCCGCCAACCTTCTCAATCTTCTCAAAATAAAAACCTTCTCAATCGATCCGGATTCTATCCATCACAAACTCCATAACAAATAAAACACTCGCACAAATAACCTAACGGCTCTAACGTCAACACATTCACACTGTCATATCTTAGACCATGTTCACATCAATCAGTACACATTAAACATGATCAATGGCTTACATAACCCACAGGATATCCGTAGCTCAAACGCATAAATCTAATGTAACTCATACTACAACACATAAAGCAAACAAAATAATAATCGAGAAAAGTATAGTACCTCATAGATCAAGCCAACAATAGTACCAGGTTGTTTCAGGCCTTCTTTTATCAAAGTATCATGTGTCATCTTCAAATCACTAAAGTTTATCAACAACAATAAACTTTAAAGCACATCATATTCTAGTCTTTTCGGCTTTTTTATTACTATGTAAGAAAAAGAAGTAACCTGGCTTTTTGTCATGAACCCTCTCGCTTTTTGGTATCTGTATGAACCCAAAAAGAGACACATAAGCCAAAATGGGATAACCTCATAAGCCCAAAATAATAAAGCTTAAACGAATATTTTAGATCTTTCAAATATAAAATTTTAAATCAGATGATTACAGTTACAAAAACTTACAAAATTAATTTGGCATATCGGGCCACCACCAAACTCCCCACTTTTGAAATTTGGGTCATTCGGATCCACTTCAGACACCCCAAAACCCTCTATTGTCTGCAAATATTTAATGGATTATGGAACATTTTTTTTTCAAAATTATTAAAACCTGTATCAATATCTATACGTATATCGAATCCAACAACAAAAGCCATTTATTTTAACCAAAGATTTAGAATTCTTTTACGTACATATGAGTACACATGGATGTAAATTCATGATTTAACACACCTTCACTCAATATACGTCGTCGCTTCTTATGGACATCTACAGAACCATCGACAACAGGTACTGAATCATTCACGGGAAATGCACATGCAGTCTACGGGAGCTGCCCACACACTCTTGTTGACCTTTATTAACATCTGTCGAAAAGAAGGCAACAACGACATATGAACACCATGTATTACGGTTCAAATAATTGAATGAATAAAACCTGGTGCATAACGATGTACTTACCACCCGAACAAACACCGCGTTAACTTCAAATGATATGGAAGAATCAAATATATGTTATAGTCCACGAAGTACTAAACAGCTCTTACAGTTAACTATTTAGCTGATCAAATATATGTTACGATCCACTGAAATAGCAAAATTCTAACTTCAAATGATATGGAAGAATCAAACATTTATGAGAGAATGATGATATATATTATATAGTTATATACAATCAATAACAGTTCAACAACATTCATGCCTCCATAAATATTTTGACGAAGTCCTGGTAGCTCTGTCAAGAATCGGCTTAAATACTGATGGCAACCTAAGCCTGCAAAAACGCAGCTAACAAACACGTAAAAACATATGCTTCTACAATACAATCATATAACTAAAAAAATATGTTTACTAATCAGAAATGAAAAGATAGTCTGTAGTAACAGCCTTAATTTCGTAATAGTTATTTCATTATTTGTGAAATGTGATTCAAGCAAACCAAAAAAAGCGATATGCAGCCAAAGCCATATTTTAAAGTATGTTTCGTCCGAGGACACTGTTTGCTTGAGTAGTTACAGGACAGGTCCCCTTACAATAGTTGAAGCGGCTATTTGTTTCACTACTAAAGATACTTGTTAATTGGGTAAGCTGTTTATCTTAAATTATTTTAAATACTTTAGATTTATTATAACCTGTCAGATTGGGATAAAGGTTCTTATATGGGTTACTTTCAAGCTTCAATAATCACTTGTTGCTTATGAGGGATTTTGAAGAAGTATAATGTTTGAGTTAGGTAGCAACGTGTCATTTGCGCTATCCCAAAAGGCAAAATCCCATTAGGGGCTTCTGTTTGGTGTATAAGTCTATAAGAACAATAAGTTCACACTATGTTTGTTTTATGCGATGCCCACCCTTTATTAAGCTTTTTCGTCATATTTTTTATGAAGCAATTGTTACTTTTCTTTTACATGTCATACGGCCTTTTTGTTTACCCTTTCAGAATTAGTTAGTATAAACTTTGTCAAAAAAGTATAAACTTATGCGTTTCAGTTAAAATACTTGCTAAAGTTTATGTAAAAATATTTAATCCAATGCCTTTGAAATTACTTTGTTTCAATGAACTCAATGTTAAAAGGCATAAAGCAGCACTTGATTAGTTATTAGAAAGCTATCAACATTTCTGCTAAAGTGAGACCAACGGTTCTAGTTTTGATCACCAAAGTAACATCATTACCAATTTAAGCGGTTTTGCAACCGAAAGTACAAAAAAAAAAATCAAAAGTATCCTCTCATTGTCCTTTTTTCTATTTATAAAACTGAACATCTTTAAATCATGTCATATAAATAAGTCATAAGCTTAAGTAAGCAACTCTATAAGCTCAAAAGGTAACCTTAGCACCTTAACTAAAAAAACCACAAAATTTATGAAAGCTCTTACAATTTATAAAACTCTCAAATTATGCAAAAACCCTAACAAAACTTTTGTTTCATTCTAATTTAATTCTTATCATCATAACTTTACAAAGTAGAGAAACATGGATAAAAAAAGTATTGGTTTGGTCTTACCCGACCAACTTTAAATTCAGTCGAAGATCTTTGTCTTCTTATTCCGATTTCAAAACGTTAACTCATATACTTTCCTGAAACAAAAAACACAAAACCACTAAAAGAAAATTAAGGTATGATTAAAATCAAAATTTTCCCACAAAATCAAAAGAGAAACCCCATACCTCCAATTTGAAGCAACGGATGCATTTTCTAGATGAAAAGATAGAAGAGAAGCCATGTACAATTTTCTCTTATGTTATGTATGGATCTTGGTAGGTTGTGGATGGCTCCAGAATGTTTATGGTAGATGCGTGTAGAAGTGTCGCCGGTAAGGGATTAAGAGTTTGATGTTGATGTGTGTGTGGCAAAGGATCCATAATGGCTCTACTTTTTATCAACTTATCACTTACAATTAATAGGTAGAAAACCTTCTCGACCATTGTAAAACCATCACCGCATCCAAGTTCTGAAAACATTATCAGTAAACATGTTAGATAGTAACTCAATTATGAAATAATATCACCAAATATTGATAATATCAAAAATGTTTACTGGCTGGCACTTGGCCAGGAAATAGAAAAGATACAATACCGAAATCAGGATGCATAAAATTTACACACCAGTTAACTAGTTTGATACAGTCTTCATAACTTATAGCCATTATACCACCAAAAACAATCGTGTAACTACTCACATTGAGCACTAATTAACTGAAACAAGCAAAAGCAATACTGACCTAACCATCCATTTAGCGTTTAAACTGGTCTATAAAGTCAATAAATAAACATATTTTCTTCACAAATAAGATAATAAGCTCCATTTTAGCTTAATTCTCTAAAAATACAATAAGTAGGCATTTAAATTGATTATTTTTGTGCATATCTACCTGATAAGCAGTTTATTGTGTTTAGAAAAACCACTTAATTGCTTCTTTATCGTTCAATTCATATTATTTCTGAATGGTTCCTAACATTCCATCACTATGGTTTTGGTGGATTTTTCTCCAATGATTTAAGGTTGTTTAGGGTGTGTTTAGTTGGGGGGAAACACCCTTGTTTTCTACAAAATATTTGTGGAAAACAAGGAAAACATAGATCGCGTTCAAATCAGCGTTTTCCAACAAAATTTCCTATAAAACACAAAACATGCATTTCTCAACTTAACAAGGGAAACTACAAAACACATTTTTTTTGTTTTCCTTGTTTTCTTTGTAACCTCCCTTGTTTTCTTGAGAATGGGAAACAATATCATATGAACACGTTTTCTATGTTTTGTGGAAAATAAATCTCCTTTTTTTTACAAATCTAAAACACAAAACTAGGAAAATTTTTCTCCAACTAAACACACCCTTAGTGTTTTTATTCTTATAAGGTAAAACTAATAAAATATGCTTTTGGTGTCTAGAGATTAGTTGGAAATTGCTAAAATTAGCCAAATTGTTACTAATAAATATGAAATATATGAAAACCAAACATGCAGTAAAGATAAGTGACCTACTGAATACTGGATACCTCCTCTTATAAGTAATCACGATCCGTTCTTTCCATGAAAGTACTTGAGGTTGTTCCAAGTCAATTCCTTCTACTCTTTCATCTTCTCCAATACAATATGCATGCTTTATGATCGTAGACATCCATATCCTCCGACGCAACCAGCTGTCCAAAGACACCTACAAAAAGATTGCATCATTTGTCTAACAACAGGTCATGGATAATAAGATATTGAAATAGGCTATCCAAAGAGCCCCCGACTAAACATATTTTAGAGAGGTTGGAATGAGCAGGTCAAGGTTTATTATAAGCTAAAATTAGGTATCTAAACAACCTGTGTAACAGCAAGTCAAGGTTAATTAGCTATTGAGATTAGCTATCTAAACAACCTCTAATAACAATAGGTTCCAAAGATTCCCTATAAGTAGAGGTTATTAGTTGCTCAAATAAGATATTCAAACCGCTCTCAAGCTATCATAGAGATGAGATCAATGTGGACCCAAAATATAGTATAGACCCAATGAACAAATATTAACCACTCATTTTTTTATTAAAATAAAAAAATCTTACTTGCCGCCTCTTTTTTAAAAATAAAATATCTTGCAGACGGTAAATCGTCAAGTGGCAAAAAATACACCATTGCGACGAGAATTAAATCATTTTTCTATAGAGGGGCACTTCTATATACTTTTGACAGTTTTTTTTCAAATTTTTTTCAGTCACGTCTGAAAAAATCACATGTGATTTGTATCACAATCACATGGATTTCATAAAATCACATGTGATTTGTGATACAAATCACATGTGATTTTTCAATACGTAACTAAAAAAAATTCGAAAAAAAATTCGTCGAAAGTTTATAAAAGTGCCTCTTTCTAGAAAGATGATTTAATTCTCGTCGCGATGGTATGTTTCGTTTTGCGTAACGATTAACGGTTTGTGAGATATTTAATTTTTAAAAAAAGGTGGAAAGTGGTTTTTTTTAATTCGATAAAAAAATGAATGACTATGATTGGTTCATTGGATCTTTACTAAACTTTGGGTCTATGCTGAACTTTTCTCAGCTATCATATCATTATTACGCAAAAATTTAAACAACCTGTTCATATTGCGAAACCGATTTATTCTTATAGTGACTAAAATTGCGAAACCTATGCATAACAGGATGTTGATGATATTTATTTTTACACCTCAATGACCATCTGGGCTAAAAAACTGCACTATAAAGGGTTTTATGGGTCGTTTTAAGTGGCATTTGGGCCTGCTCCGAAAAATGCAGTTTTAAGGGCTTCTTGGGTCATTTTTACTTGTGTTTGGGGCTCTTGAAAAAATGAATTTTTAAGGGGTGTTTGGGTAGTTCAAAGTTGTGTTTTGGTCTGCTAATTAAATGCAGTTTTAAGGAGTGTTTGAGTCGTTTTAAGGAGTGTTTCAGGCTGCTGCAAAAAATGCAGTTTTAGAGAGTTGTTGGGTCGTTTTAGTTATGTTGGGCTGCTGCAAAACTGTTCTGGGCCAATATTTTGCAGTAGTTGATTGCATTTTCAAATACCCCTTATGATAAGTTTTATCTGGTGGTTTTGTAGTAGTCGATTGCATTTTCAAATTCCACTTATGATAATCAGCGATCTATTATAAATTTGTTATATCTGGTGGTTTTATGATCAATGTTAAATGTAATGCAACGTGAGAGGTATGGTGAGATACAATTTAGACACTTTTCAATGGAACTGTTAGATATATACACTTTTCAAAAGGAAAGATTGTGGATGGTGAGATATAACCTTGGTAACATTAGGATGATCAAGCTTATGCCAAACCACCACTTATGAAGTAAACGTCGCCGTGAAAGATTGTATTTCAGCCTCCTTCCAATGACTCTCTTCCCCCGGTCCATCATTTTCACTAATGACAAACACAAATATAACCAATCACAAAACCAATTACACATCACATATTAGGTACACAAAAACATAAATAACCAAAAAATAATAATTATTTACTACCACTTGCAATCCAACACACCTAAATCATTAATCAAAGCACAAAAATATAGTAACTCACAACTCAATTACAAAAAAAACACAAAAACCCTAAATCTATTATACATTAGTTATACAGTTATACGCCACAGACGAACAACCTTCGCATTGATCGAGAAATTATCTTTCACTACGTTAATGTTGTTGATAAGAAATGACTGATTAACCATCTTTAATAGTTTGTGGGTTTGTTTGACAGGAGAAACTGGTGATAACACTTGCCTTATGACAGCTATTTATAGACCCACAAGGTATTCGATCGTGTGATTGATTAACAGTTTTATTTAACCACTACTACATTTTAGCTGGTATTTAGGAGATCATGGGTATTATTAACTGATTCTATCAGTTTTGATTTTTTTTTGACATATACTGAAAATATTGTTCCTGATTTCATGGTTTAAAATTCTAAAAATGTAAACTTTATAAGATAAGATATTTAACTTTAAAATAATGTTGTTAATAGTAATTAATGTTTTATACTTAAACAACCAACAAATTTGCAACCCAATCACTTAATTATTAAAAACTCTACAATTAAAACAAATAATAAGCAAAATGTATGGGTAGAATTAGGTTATATTTATATGTACCATTTTTTTGTTGAAATTGATTCTAGTCGTACTGTATATCTCTTTTTTATGTATGAGTAGGTCCAACTATTTTAGTCATACTAGTGCAAGGAAAGAACATCAATTTTGTCATGTTCTTTATTCATTGTTTTTTAAACATATAAACAACACTATTTGATAGTTTTCTTCGAGCAATGATCTCATGTTTCGATAAAAATAACTGCATTTTTTCGGCAACGTAAAGGTTTTTATTTTATCTTCGAAATGAGCCTAATATTATATAGTTTTTGAAAGGTTTGTAATGTTTTATTCATATTATCTTACATTAAAACTTTATAATGAGTTAAATAATATAAGTTGCAAATCATTTCAAAAGCATATGAATATTAGAATCGTTTCAAAGATAAAAAACAACCTTTACATTGGCAAAAAAATTAATTTTTTTTATCACAATATGAGATCATAGTTAACAAAAGATTATTACATAGTGTTATTTCTTATGTAAAAAAAATGTAAATACTTATTGAATAAAGGATAAAATGGTAATTTTTTATCTATTGCTTCACACACTTACACCTACATTTAATCTCATAAGGACACGTGTACTTTTTGTTAGGTTCTTTATATGGAATTGTGACACGTATAGTTTTTTTATCTTGATTTAATGAGATAATATATTGCATAAATTGTCTCTGTGGTTTTTCGGATTTAACGAAATTGGTCCATAAAACTTTCATGAGGTGTCATTTTATGCACTTTTTCGGGGTCATTTAACCCCTTAAATCATACAAATATCTCCAAAATACGTACTTAATCATTTCTTTTTGTGTTTTTAGCACTTGTATGGCTTTTGGAGGAAATACACGTGACTTGAGCTCATTTGGAGAAGAAACAAACAAGATTACAACTTTACATTCAAGTTGAAAAAGATAATTGCTTACAGACCGTAAAGACGGCGTCAGAATTACCTGCGACGCCGTCTGGATTTCAATGGGACGACGTCAGACTTATTTGTGACGGCGTCAGGATTGTAGCCGACTTAATAAAACCCTAGAAGGCTCGGTGAAGCGACGGCGTCAGGAATTTGGCGACGCCGTCAAAATTATTTTCTTATAAATACAAACTCAATTTTAGGGTTTTAGAGATATAAAAAAAGGTGGGGTCGTAGAGGAACGAATTGTAGGAGATTTTGGGAGTATTTTAGGGTTCCCCAACGCTCTTGTATCATCCTTACTTACATGATTTAATATAGTGAAGTTCTTCTATCCATTAATCTTTCAATATATTTATGTGTTGTTTGATTAATTGTTCTTCACTTATCATTAATATGCTTGGCTAGATCTATTAGTATTTGCTTATGATTTCATGTGAATTAGTATGTAGATCTTAATAATATTGCTTCTTGTTGATGTGTGTGCGTGTTAGGCTCTAGAACACTAGCTACGTATTTTCCTGCGACGATGCCTAGAGTAACACGATTGTGTAGAAAGGATTCCATCGGTAATAGTCTTCATACTACCTTACCTGTCTATGGATGATAACCTTTTAAGTATTCTAATGCGCTAATGTACTCTTAATGGCCTTGTAATAGTCTTCATACTACATTACTTGTGCGTTGCTGATGACATCTAATAACGTCACATTTATACCATTATTTATCCCGAATAAACTAACCATTTTTGTATAATTATTGCAAGAATGTGTACTTAAATGCTTAAAAGTGTTATTTACAGTAATTGAGGAGTGATTTGTGAAGACATGCTAAAAGGCGTATATTTTGGAGCTAAAACGAAGACATTTGAAGATTACTCATTTCTGACCAATACGCCTTATCCAGGAAAAGATATACGGCGTATCAGCGCCAAGTCTTCACAAGAAAATGCGTATTTACAATTCTCAATATGACGTATCCACCTTTTGCCATACACCGTATCCATGAAGATAACTATTGAGAGATACAACGATATTTATATTTTAGGAATGTATATTGTATTGATTGTAAGCTTTGCGTGCACTCCAAGGGATACACCCCAATACGCCATATTGGCCTAGCCTAATACGGCGTATCTAGCATTTTTCAGAGGTTATAAATAGAAGACTCAAAAACGAGTTTTCAGTGTGCAAAATCATATTCTTCATATCATACACATAAAAGACGATTTTCTGAAGAAAAGAAGAGCAACAAAGGTCAAGCATCGATCACGATTCCATAGAAGACACCGTGTAATTTCCTTACTCTTGTAATCATTTAATTTTTGGTATCGTTCGGTAAAACGTTTAGTTTACATTGGTTAATTAATCACGCTTGTATAATTGCAATGGTTATGGGCTAATACCCTTGGGTATTAGCCATCTTAATGAAGATTTAATGTTTGGTTTGTTTTAAAATTGATTTTCTTAATTTTTTGTTGAAAGTTTAATTATGTTTATCACATGATACCTTGCTTTGTGTTGAATATGCGAGCTAATCATTAACTGGGGTTGTTACGCCTAACAAGGCGAGCTAGATATTGGGATAGCTCTCCATATCGTGTTTTATATTTCTGGACCAATATGATCATAAATAACGTTCTGTCTTTTGTCTTTAAATTAAGAGCTCAGTTGGACCGACAGGTGACCCGTAATGTTTCAACAAGTATGTTCTTGATTAATTGATAAGATTGAATAGTGGTACTACAGTATATAAAATACCGGTTCAAACAGTTAAGTGGGTAAAGTCTCAATGGGCTAGGTTTATCACAGATCACATTGCTATATCCTGTAGAGTTTTAATTAAACTAAAAGGATGTTTATGCGGAGCATTAATTTTTGAAGGATTAACATGTCTAGGTCTTAGGATGATGTCCCACCTAAGCTTAAGGACTGATATGATGTTCGAGATAAGAAATCATTGCACTAAATAAACAAACCAGCATTTAATCAGATTTAAATATGGCTATGCACTATTTTATTATATGCTTGTACCGCTTTTTATCTTCTGATTGTTTTCTTGCATGTTATTTTGTTTAGAATAGATTATTTGTCACCATAAACCTGGGCCAGCTCTCAGGCTGAAAACCCCCATATCCGTATATTTTGGCCTAGCCTAAATGCGCGTATCTAGCATTTTTAGAGGGTTATAAAATAGAAGGATCAAAAAAGAGTTTTCAGTGTGCAAAATATATTCTTCATATCATAAGAACATAAAAGACACATTTTATGAAGAAAAGAAAGAGCAACAAAAGGGATCAAGGCATTCGATCACGATCCATAGAAGACACCGTGTAATTTCCTTACTCTTGTATTCATTTAATTTTTGGTATCGTTCGGTAAAACGTTTAGTTTACATTGGTTAATTGAATCACGCTTGTATAATTGCAATGAGGTATGGCTAATACCCTTGGGTATTAGCATCTTAATGAAGATTAATGTTTGGTTTGTTTTTTAAAATGATTTTCTTAATTTTTTCGTTGAATGTTAATTATGTTTATCACTTGAACTTTGCATTCGTGTTTGAATATGCGACTATCATTCAACTGGTCTAGTTACGCCTAACAGCGAGCTAGATTTGGGATAGCTCTCCATGTCGTGTTTTTATATTACTGGGTCCATATGATCACAAATAAGTTCTGTTCTTTGCCGTTAATATTACGAGCGTAGTTGGGACCGATTAGGTGACCCGGTATGTTCAACAGTTTGTTCTTGATTAATTGATAAAGATTTGAATAGTGGACTACCAGTATATAAAATACCATCAAACAGTAAGTGGGTAAAGTCTCAATGGGCTAGGGTTTATCAAGATCACCATTGCTATAATCCCTAGATAGATTATAATTAAACTAAAAGGATGCTTTATGCGGATGCGTTAATTTTGACAGGATTCAACATGTCTAGGTCTTAGGATGATGTCCCACCTAAGTCTTAAGGATGATATGCTGCTTCGAGATAAGAAATCATTGCACTAAATAAACAAACCAGCATTTAATCAGATTAAATATGGCTAATACAATATTCTATTATTTGGCTTGTACCGCTCTTTTATCTTCTGATTGTTTTCTTGCATGTTTATTTTGTTTAGAATTGATTATTGTCACCATAAAACCTGTGCCAGCCTCTCAGGCTGAAAACCCCCATATCCGTTATAAGCGTATATAACATAGGTTTAACAAGTAATTAGAATTAACGTAACTAGAGTAATTAAAATACCGATAGATTATAAGGTTAACGACCTCACTCTTAGTGTTCGACACCCTACTTACCACGAAACTCCACCCGATCGGGTACACTGCCCGTTAAAGTGTTGTTTTAGGATAAGTCGGCTAAATATAAATTTAAAATTTGGTAATCAATAAATTGACCCTACACGACAGCACATCAAATCTTTGGCGCCGTTGCCGGGGAGTGAAAAAGTTTAACCTTTAATTTTATTAGTATTTCTAACCATTAGATTAATTTAATTAATTTAATTCTGTTTGTAAATAATTTAATTATGTGTTTAAATTCCAGCTTATTTGATTACTTTCATAAAGTACTCTGCCTTGTAGTTCATTTCTTTGTTTCTTATTTTCAGCATAGGTTTATCATGGATGATCCAAACATCACTATAAGAAAAAGCTCGAAGACAAGGTCGAACATTTGATTGGCAAACTGCCAGGTACGGCAAGACGGAATATTATGAAAATGAGGACGATAGCTTCACGGATATCGAAACTGAATACCCAGCTATAGTCTTTGACGATACATCCGATACAACATTATCATGTGAACCTACGGTAAGTCCTCTTGAAAATAACAAAATTGACTTTAAAATATCATTTGATGAATCCGACGATGAAGATTACATGGTAGTTTTTGACGAAAATTCTTTTTCCTGTAAAATAATTTCTGTTGATAATTTAAAAACGGATTCTGAAGATGAGTATGATAAAGTCAACTTGCCATCATCTCCGTCACCAGAACCTACGTTCGGTACTTTGACGATTTAGACTTCTTTAAAGACTTTGAGAATGAATTCCCAGCCATCGTTTATAATGATCTAAATCTAAATCTGACCCACTAAATGAACTCTTTGTAAGTTCTCAGCATATCGATAAATTCGAAATGTCATTGTCCGAATATGATGAAAATGAACAAAACGTTTTATGCCTTAATGACTCATTTTCTTTAAACGTAATTTCTTCCAATAATCCTATAGAAAACTATAAGGGGGGGGGGGGGGGAGGGTTGAATAGTTTTCTTGATTAATTGTTATATTTTCAAAAATTTGCTTGAAACTTTGTGAGAAATGACTTGATGTTGATCTTGGTTTGTTCAAATATAAAAGTAAGTAAAAGAAAGAGTTAGAGAGATATAACCGGGACATAAGTATTTATAGTGGTTCACCTACAAGGACACCTTCCTTGCCCTAATCCACTCCCTGAGTCACCTACTCGAGAGTTTGTTAAACACTAGTCACCAATCTCCTTTTGACCGGCAGAGAAGCCTCACAACGATGGTTACACTTCTTTAATAATACAAAGCTAAATAACGGATTCTTCACACGGTAGAATCGAATCAATACAACGACACTTGATATACAAATGATGAATGGACTAACAACTACAAAGGAATGGTTAAGGCTCAGCAATGTGATCTTGAAAGAGTTATGGAGATCGAATGCAAGGTACTTAGAGCTTGATCGTCTCGGATGAATGCTCGGTAATTCCCTTTTTGAAGTAAATTACCTACAAGAGGCTGAGAAGAAATATGCAAGAAGTAGAGAGAAAGATCAGTAGATAAGAGAGTATTTCTTAATGAGAAGGTGTGTGAAAACATAAGAAATGGCTTGGTATTTATAGCAAAAAATATTACTGTAGCTAGGTTCCGCCGGTACCATTGGAGAATGGAACCGGCAGGCAAAAACAATGGAACCTGTAAAACCCAAAATTTGAATTTCATTTCATATTGGTAATTTTGAATATAACCTAAAGTTGATTAATAAGTATTTGAAAATAAAACCTTAGGTTATAATTTTGGGAAATTATAAGATATAACATAAGGTATTTTGTTTAAAAAAAAATTTTAATTTCTAATTTAATTGTATAAATCTGCCCCCCCTAAATAATAATAAGATATTTTTGATTTTTGGTTATTTAGGTTTATTTACTTTCCTTTTGTGTTTAAAACCTATTTTAAGTATTAAGAGTACAAAGGTTTTAGTAAATATTTGTGTAAGCTTCAAAATGGAAAAAAATTATATTTGCCCCCCCTCCTCTTTGAGTTATAACCGACCTATAGGGTGTATTAACACACCATATCTTTTATTTTGTTAAGCAAAACATATTTTAGGAATGGAGTGTAGATAATTTGTACTCATTTAAAGTTAATAAAAAAAATTTGTTCCCCTCCTCTTTACCCTTATAAAATCCGACCCCCTCCTCCCCTATTCTCCATATTCTTTCCAAAATTTCACTCCCAAAAACTTGTGTAATCATCCATAGAATTTGCAAGAAGAAGTTGGTGATTTATCGGTTCGAATTTTCAAGCCTAGTGTGTATTATGATCCCGTGATTCTGGTGGTTTTGTTTATGTTCTTGTCTTCATCTGTATTCCATAGATTTCCTTGAAGGCGAGTTGTGATCTCTATGCTTTTTGTTCATTTCTCTCCATTGCTTATTTCGTTAAGGTACAGATATCAGTCCTTTAAGTAAGGACATCTCATTCTCTTTTGTTATTGGCTACTTTAATCTATTTGAAAATTGTTAGATGTTTCCATTGAGTTGCTATCCGTAATCATGACCTCGTTGATGTTGACAACCTGTTGATTCGATATACGTTATATGAAGTCTGTTGGTTCTTCTTGTTTGTAATATGAGCTACTAGATTCGTTTCCCATATTTGGATCACATTGAAATTTGTTCACTTATATCCTTTTATTTAATCTTCTCGAAGCTATTTTGTAATCTAGTCATGGAGGTAAACCCTGACCATGAGTATTGATGCACAAATGGAATTCACTATCTGTGCTGTGGATTAGTCCACGACGTTCCCTTTTGTAATGTGCACTTATATGATTTGATTATATTATGTTTCGTCACAAGCATCTCGTTATTGTGCTTTGTGTATAATGGAATATGACTTATTTAGGTAGGGAGCGATGGATGCATCCTAGTACTTTTGTTTGTTTAGTTTCTGGTAAATGGTTGTAGGTTGTCAAATACACCCCATTTCATATTTTGTACGGTACATCTGATCTGCACTCCATGTACAATTTTATATGATATGATATGATACGATTTATGTTGGATTATGTAGTCTAAGCGTGTGGCATGCTTTAGACTTTTGTTTCGAGCTCGTGGGCACTCCTTTGTTATCCTTAATTCTTGATCATCGCTTATTATTTTTTATGAATTTGTGTATGCAGATTCTCAGATCCGTTTCCGTACAAACTTGTTTTATTCCGTAGTTATTATAATATCTATTCATTGAGAAGATTCTCTTAGCCCGTTTTCTTTTCTTCCTTGCGCAGGGTACTAAGCGGGGAAGCTGGGATATGAGTGTTGAGAGTAAGGGGGAGCTTTTAGAGACCCACCCTTAGAAGAACCCTTTTGATTTGGGATTTATGTTTTAAGACCTTTCCTTTTGAAGATTTCTTTCATTTGACTTTGTTGGAATTTAATACTATTGGAAGTAATTTTATTTTATGACTTAGTATTTTGATTAATAAAGTCTTTCACTTGCGTTTATATATTCTGATATGAATTTTTAATTCTCAAACCATAACAAATTAGCCTTTGAAATTTTCGTGGGATAATCTTCATGATATTAGCTACATCCATGATTTTTTTTCATAATTTTCTGAGTTGTTTAATTTGGGTTTTTACGCGTTAACTTTTCAAAGGTTCTGCCAGGTCAAAATTCAGGTCAGTTTTGGGTAACAAGGGTCAAAGGGATACTTAAACATGGAAATAAATTAAACCAATGATCATGGGTGTATTAGACATATGAAGGAACCTTTGTAATTTTTGGTGTAATTTTAGAAGATGTTTTTATGGGTCTTTTAAGTATGGAAACTTACCTTGAATAAGTAGTCAAAATCTAAAATTTTTGGAAACCTAAATTAGGTCAAGTAAACTTTATTTATGGTAAGATCAAATGTAAAACTACTTAAAAAGGGTATGTAATATATGGTAATCATGGTTCTTGTAGATTCGGTGAAGGTGTTGTGATCTCTTGCTTTTGTGTTCATTTCTCTCCGATTGCTTATTCGTTAAGGTACAAATATTCTTGATACATACCTCTCTTTACTATTGTTACGATTTATGGGTTCTTTAGTCCGTTCCGTTATTCGTACAGATATTCTTGATACATACCTCTCTTTACTATTGTTACGATTTATGGGTTCTTTAGTCCGTTCCGTTATTCGTACAGATATTCTTGATACATACCTCTCTTTACTATTGTTACGATTTATGGGTTCTTTAGTTTCCGGTTTTCTTTTTTTCGGTTTTTTTAGGGTTTTATTTCTTAAAAAACGGATATTCCTTTTGGGAATTTTCTTACCCCATTTTAAGGGGGGTGGCTCTCTTTTTTAACTTATTTTTTGGTTTCCCCCGGGGGGGGGGGGGGATATCTTTTTTATTGGGTGTTCCTTTTTTGGGGGTTTTATTATTAATTTTTTTTTTCTGTTTTTATTTTTCGGTTTTTAACAAAAGGAAATTTATTTTTTTTTCCCCCCGGTTTTTGTCCCCTTTATTTGTTAAGTATAAGGGGGGGGGGGCGGAGTTGGGGGACCCCCTCCTTTCATTTTCCTTCCTTTTTGGTATTTTTTGGGGGGGGGGCGGGGGGGGGCCTACTTTGGGATCTAAAATTATTTTGGGGAATTTTAATTCGTTTGATAATTTTTCCTTTGAGAATGCTATCCGTAAAATTTTTTTATTTTCCCCCATGGAACTCGGTTATTTTTATTTTGGGATATTTTCAAAAACTTTGTGGGGGGGGACAAATTTCCCGGGTTTTGTGGGGGGGGTCAAGTAAACTTTATTTATGGTAAGATCAAATGTAAAACTACTTAAAAAAGGGATATGTAATATATGGTAATCATGGTTCTTGTAGATTCGGTGAAGGTGTTGTGATCTCTTGCTTTTGTGTTTGTTTCTTTTCGATTGCTTATTCGTTAAGGTACAAATATTCCATCCTTTTTGTAAGGACACCTCATGTCTTGATTCTCATTTGTTTTAGCTACTTTAATTCGTTTAAGATTCTGTTTAATTTTCTATCCGTACTCATGATTCATTTGATATTCGTTTGATATTCCTTTGATTTGCAATCCGTAATCATGACTCATGTGATAATGACAATTCATTTGATTCGATATTCGTTTGTATGAATCTGTTGGTTCTTATTTGGAATATTTAAAACTTGATAATTGTTATCTTTTGCCTATCTCTTTGCCCGAGATATTTGTATCTAGTCATGGAGGTACCATGACCATGTCATTGATGCACCAATGGCATGACACTATCTATGATGGTGTGATTAGTCCACGACGTTCCCTTTTGTATGTGCACTTATTATGATTTGATTATATATGTTCGTACACTCGTCATAGTGCTTGTGTATATGGATATAACTTTGTTTGCAGGGAGCGTATGGATGCATCCTAGGTACTTTGTTTCGTTCAGTTCAGGTGAATGATTGTGTGTGTGTACAATACACCCTATTTCACATTTTGTAGGGTACATCTGGAGTCTGCAGCTCCCATGTACAATTTTATATGATATGATATGATACGATGTATGTTGGATTATGTAGTCTAAGTGTGTGGCATGCTTTAGACTTTTGTTTCGAGCTCGTGGGCACTCCTTTGTTATCCTTAATTCTTGATCATAACTTATTATTTCATATGACATTTGTTTAGCAGATTCTCGGGATCCGTTTCGTTCAAACCTTCGTTTTATTTCAGTTATTATTATTATATTTGTTCACTGAGCGTTAACTCAGTCGCGTTTTCTTTTCCTGCGGCAGGTGCTAAGCGAGAAGCTGGGATATGAGTGTTGAGAGTAAGAGCTTTTAGAGGACCCACCTTTAGAAGAACCCTTTTTATTTGGATTCATGTTTTAAGACCTTTCCTTTTGAAGATTTCTTTCATTTGACTTTGTTGGAATTTAATACTGTTGGAAGTCATTTTATTTTATGACTTGGTATTTTGATTAATAAAGTCTTCTGCTTGCGTTTATATGTTTTGATATGACACCATAACGTGACTCCTGGTCTCTTTATCGGAGTGGGGTGTAACAAATATGGCATCAGATCCAGGTTGAGCCCTGTAGAACATAGGTTATGACCTGTGAGGATTGGGTAGACATTAGGCTTCCTTTTGATATAATCGCTTCCTTTCGTATTTTGATCTTAACTTTAAATTGTCTTTGTTGTTTCATTCGTTGACCGAGTATTTTCTTCGACCAAGGATCAGGCAGCTAACTCTTCAGGTACCATTTCAGGAACTCTCTTCTTTAATGGTCGTGCTGTTTTGTCTTATTTGATACGGATGCAACACATTATGTGGTTTCTGTTTCATTTGCGAAACACCTTAGCATCTTCCCTACACAACTCAATTATACCTTATCGATATCTAGGCCTATGAAAAGTCTGGTGATCATTGACCACGAATATCAGAACTGTCTGCATTGATTTGATGATAAGATTCGTTCTGCTAATCTGTTTCCTCTGGATATGAATGATTTTGATATTAAATTCTGGGCATGGGTTGGTTGACTGAACATCGCGCCACTATCGTTTGTCGTACCAATCATGTCATCTTTGGTGATCTGGATAACCCTGTATTCATCTACCTATTTCGATTTGGATTTCACGTTCGATTTCAATTTTGAGGACGAAATTTTCTTTTTAGAGGGGAAGAGTTGTAAAACCCAAAATTTGAATTTCATTTCATATTGGTAATTTTGAATATAACCTAAAGTTTATTAATAAGTATTTAAAAATAAAACCTTAGGTTATAATTTTGAGAACATGATTTTTTTTAGAATTTTCTGAGTTGTCTAAGTTGGTTTTTTTAAGCGTCAACTTTTCAAAGGTTCTGTCAAGTCAAAATTCGGGTATGTTTTGGGTAACAAGGGTCAAAAGGATACTTAAACATGGAAATAAATTAAACTAATGATCATGAGTATATTAGACATATGTATGAACCTCTGTAATTTTTGAAGATATTTTTATGGGTCTTTTAAGTATGGAACTTTAAGTTAGTGTTTGGGTAGAAGAGTGACCTAAATAAGTAGTCAAAATCTAGAATTTTTGGAAAACTTAATTAAGTCAAGTAAACTCTATATTCAGTAAGATCAAGTAATAAACTTATGAAATAAGATAGATAAAAATATGTAATCATGGATTTATGTAGATCCGGTGTCGAGGGTGTAATCCTTTGTCTTCGTGTTCTTTCTCTCCGTTGCTTGTTAGTTAAGGTACATATATTCGTGATACATGACCCTTCTTCTTTACTATTGTAATGATTATGGGTTCTTTAGTCCGTTCATATCGTATACAGATATTCCGGCCTTTACTAAGGACACTTCAATCCTCATATGTTTGGCTAACTTGATCTATTTGATATTGCGTTTGATATTCCTTGATTTGCTATCCGTAATCATGACTCTTTGATGTTGAATAATCCGTTTATTCGATATTCCCGTCTTGTATGAATTCGGTAGGTTCTTGTGCGGAAGATGCTACTAGATTTCGTTTCCATATTTGATTATTGAAACTTGAATCATTGTAATATTTTGCCTATCTCTTTGCCCGAGCTATTTCGTATCTAGTCATGGCGGTACATGACACAATGGTCAATTGATGCACCAATGGCATGACATTATCTATGGCGGTGTGATTAGTCCACGGCGTTCCCTTTTTGTATGTGCACTTATTATGATTTCATTATATATGTTTGTAAAACAACTCACAGAGTCAGACACTCGCCATAGTGCTTGTGTATATGGATATAACTTTGTTTTTTGCGGGAGCGTATGGATGCATCCAAGGTACTTTGTTCCGTCAGTTCAGGTGAATATTGTAATGTGTGCAATACACCCATATCACATTTGAACATCCAGGGAATGCATACATGTATACATTGGATTATACTAATCTGATTATTTGTTTAGGGACTAAGCATGTGACATGCTTTAGACATTTGTTTGGGCTCGTGGGCATTTTCTTTGATTACTCTTATTCAATTCATTGTTATATATATATATATATATATATATATATATATATATATATATATATATATATAGAATATATAGATATAATATATATATATATATATTATAGATATCGTTTGCATCTTGTTTGGCAAGTTCTCGTGGATCGCCGTTTCGTTCATTCCTTCGTTTTATTATTATTATTATTATTATATCTGTTCACTGAGCGTTAGCTCAGCCGCGTTTTCTTTTCTGTGGCAGGTACTAATCGGGAAGCTGTGATATAAGTGTTGAGAGTAGGAACTTTTAGAGGGCCCACCTTTATAAGAACTGGAACCGCGAGTATTAGTAAAGGTAGGTGGTGGATTTAAGTTTTAAAGACCCTTTCGTTGAAGGTTTCTTCTATTTCAGACTTGTTGGAATTTGATACTATTTTGTAAGTCATTTTTGTTTCTGAATTGAGTATTTTTTATTAATAAAGTCTTCCGCTTGCGTTTATATGTTCTGATTTGACACCACAACGTAACTCTTGGTCTCTTTATCGGAGCGGGATGTTACAATTATGGTATCAGAGCCAAATGACCTGTAAAACCTAGGTTATGACCTGTGAGGATTGGGTAGATCATTTTGGCTTCCTTTCGTATTTGATATAATCAGCTACCTTTCCGTATTTTGATATTAACATCTGAATCGTCTTCGTGGTTCGTTCGTTATTACCTGCTACTAAGAGGCGAGTTTTTCTTTGACGCAAGGATCAGGCAGCTTAATCTTCAGGTACATTTCTTGGAACTCTCTTTTTGAATGGACTGGCTGTTTTGTCTTATTTGTTGCGGGTGCAGGCACATCCTAGGGTTTCTGTTTCATTTGCCAAAACCCTTAGCATCTTTCTACGACTGCTTAATTATACTTTAAACAACCCCAACATAGCCCCCGATGTCACCGCCTATGAAAAGTTGACGCACAAATATCAGAGCTGTTCCGCATCGATTTTGATGATAAGATTCGTTTTGCTAATTTGCTTCCCTTAGAACTAAGTGATTTTGATTTTATTCTTAGTATGAATTGGTTAGCTGAACATCGCGCCCCTATCATTTGTCATACCAACCGTGACATCCTTGATAATCTGAATAGCCCTGAATTCATTTACTTATTTCAATTTCGAGGATGAAAATTTCTTTTTAGAGGGGAGAGTTGTAAAACCAAAAAATTTGAATTTCATTTCATATTGGTAATTTTGAATATAACCTAAAGTTTATTAATAAGTATTTAAAAATAAAACCTTAGGTTATAATTTTGAGAAATTATAAAGATATAACATAAAGTATTTTGTTTTAAAAAAATATAAAATATTTTGTAATCTTGATTATTTTGTATATTTACCTTCTTTTTATAAAAACCTATTTTAAGGGATAAGTATTAAAAGGTTTTAGCAAGTATTTTATGTAATCTTCAAAATGGGAAAAAAATTATTTTGTCCCCCCTCCTTTGCTTCTATTGGCCGGCCCCTATAGGTGTTGATACACTAAATCTTTATTTTTGTAGCAAATGATATTTTAAGAAAAGAGTAAGAAAATCTTTTAATTTGCAAGAAAGTTATTTTTGTCTTCCTTCGCTTTTCACGTTATATATATACCAGCCCCCTCTCCCATCATTCTCCATCATTCTCTAAAAATTTTTTCTCCATAATTTTGTGTATTCCTCCATAGAAGCTTCAAGCAAGAAGAAGGTTTAGGTGTTTTTGAGTAATCCTAGAAGTTTTGGTGTTCTTGGTGTGGTATTGATCTTCATTCTTTGGTGTATTCTTGGGTCCTTGGTGTTTGATCTTGTACTCCTCTCTCATTCCATAGGTAAGTCTTGATTTTGTTTCATTCTTGTTGTCACCATGATTACATATGCAAAAAATTTCATAAAAACCTAAAAGATTGTAAAAAATAACGTGTTTATGTTCTTGTCAATTTCTCTAGGGTTTAATCTAATTAAAATGGTTAAATTACATGTTATGAAACCCTAAGATGATCATTAAATGTGTTATTAATAAAAACTACAAGATTTGAAACCCTAGGGTTGGTTTTAATGGGTGTTAATTAGGGTTTTCATGGTTAATAATTCCGGGCAGAATTTTAGGTCATATTCAACGGGGTATATCTTAATGATAAAAATTGATTTTGACATAATTCTTGAGCCTAAAGTGAAGTTCAATGAATCTAGTTTTTGGAAAATCCGGCCTCATGTCAATTGGAGGTCAGAAACGTCGATTTTTAGATTTTATAAGATTAAGTGTCGAATCTGGAATTTCTATTCCAAAAATTAAGTTGTAGTATTTGATTTTTAATTCTCAAACCATAACAAATTAGCCTTTGAAATTTTCGTGGGATAATCTTCATGATATTAGCTACATCCATGATTTTTTTTCATAATTTTCTGAGTTGTCTAATTTGGGTTTTTACTTTCAAAGTTCTACCATTCAAAAATTCGGTCAGTTTGGGTAACAGGATCAAGAGATACTTAAACATGGAAATAAATTAAACCAATGACAAGTGTATTAGACATATGTAGGAACCTCTATAATTTTTGGTGTAATTTTAGAAGATGTTTTTTTATGGGTCATTTAAGTATGGAAACTTACCTTGAATAAGTAGTCAAAATCTGAAATTTTTGAAAACCTTAATTAGGTCAAGTAAACATTATTTATGGTAAAATCAAATGTGAAACTTATAAAAGAAGATAGATAATGACATGTAATCATGGGTTCTTGTAGATTCAGTGAAGAGGTTGTGATATATTGTCTTCGTGTCCGTTTCCCCTTTGCTTATTCGTTAAGGTACAGATATTCCGTCCTTTTAGTAAGGACACTTCATTCTCATTTGACTACTTGATCTATTTGATATTTGTTTGAAATTACTTTGATTTGCTATCTGAAATCATGACTCATGTGATATTGACAATCCGTTTGAATCGATACTTGCTTGTAATTATCTATTGGTTCTTGTATTGAATATATGCTACTAAGATCATAATCCATATGGGTTATTGAAACTGTTCACTATATCTTGCTTAATCTGCCCCGAAGCTATTTGTATCTAGTCATGAGGGTACCATGACCATGTCATTGATGCACCAACGCCATGAACACTATATGATTGCAGTGAGGATTGGTCCACGGCGGTTCACTTTTGTATGTGCACTTATTAATGATTTGATATAATATCGTTAGTACACTCGCCATAGTGCTTATGTATATGGATAGTAAATAACTTTGTTTATAGGGAGCCGTAAGGATGCATCCTAGGAACTATTGTTTCCGTTCAGTTCATGTGAATGTTGTGTTTGCTCAATACACCCTATTTCACATTTTTGTAGGGTAAATCTGAATCCTGCAGCTCCTATTATACAATTTATATGAAAATTGATATATACGATGTAATGTTGGATTATGTAGTCTAAGCGAGTGGATGCTTAGACTTTTGTTTCGAGCTTGTGCACATCCTTTGTTAATCCCTTAAATCTAGATTATCGCTTATTATTTGAGACATATGTTAAGCAGATTCTCATGAGTCGGTTTCGTCATATCTTTATCTTATAAACCGTGTTGTTATTATATCTGTTCACTGAGGCGTTACTCAACCAACATTTTCTTTCCGGTTGCAGGTAACTAAGTGGTAAGCTGGGAATTTTGAGTGATGAGTGTAGGAAGCTTCTAAAGGACCAACCTTTGATAGTTTTCCCATTGTTTTGGATTTATATTTAAGACCCTTTCGTTTGAAGATTTTCCCTTTTTTTTTCCTTTTTTTTTAGAAACTTTGTTGGAATTTAATACTTTTTGGAGTCTTTTGTCATGACTGGTATTTTAAATTAATAAAGTCTTCCGCTTGCGTTTATATGTTCTGATATGACACCATAACGTAACTCTGGTCTCTTTATCGGAGCGAGGTTTACTGAATGCTTCACCTCTGAAGAATTGGTGAGGAAAAAGTTAATGTTTTTGGATAGCAGTTTTTAACTTTTATTCATGGGTTATGCATAAATATGGATCCTCATGAATTCTTACATGTCTATCTAGTGTATTTAGTGTGCTTGTGATGAATAGAGGCATGTTGTTGTATAATTATTTAAGAAAGAGTTAATACTATTATATATCTCTTAATACTGCTAGGCGGAAAATTACTACTGCTAGGCAAAAGTTAGTACTGTTGGGCGCCAAAGTTACAACTGTTGAGCAAATACTTACCCTTGAAGCATTGTTTGAGGGGAGGCTACTTATTTATACATTCAAAGCATGGATGGAAGGATATGTAATATCAAAAGTTTTTTAACAGGATAAAAAAACATCTAGGCATATAAAAAGAGGCGGGACACCAAGATACCTCATCCTAGTGTCCCCTGAAAAAGGTTGGTGATGAGGCTGTCCATAAGGAGTTGGGTGACAGAATGGAAAGGGCTGCCACTACTGCTTCTAGCTTAGAAGCAGAGCAGGACAGTGGTAACATAGAATAAGACCCAATCCATGGAAACACTTAATGGATCAAGTTCCTAGGAATTGGTTCAGGTAGTGGTCCCAGGTGCCAAGATACCATATTGGGGGAATTGGAAGCTCAAACTGTTTGAGACAACATCGTAAACCTCAATAATCCACCTTTCTTAAGAGGTTACACACTTAGAAGTGGGGAGGACAGTATGAAACTATTGGAATTGATGGAACTTTGTACAAAATTGTCAAATATGTTGCATAAAGACAGAAAGAGTGATTTGGTGAGCTAAAAGAAAATAGAGATTAGTGATCTTAAAATATAGAAAAAAAAAAGAAGATGTGTGAATAAAAACAGAAATGAGTGATTATGTGAGCAAAAAGAATTGAGAGATATTGTGAGCATAAAAACAGAAAGAGAGCTTGTGAGAAGAATCAATTAATGATAGAAGTCCTTTTTTGAAAGAAATTAAAGTTAGTGCCGGTAACTTAAAACTTAATGCTGTTAGTCTTAGGTTATTGGGTTACATACTACTGTTAGGCATAATATTGTGCTGTCAGTTTAAGTTAATGCTGCTATGCCTAATTTAGTGCTGCTAGTTCAAGTTAATGCTAATGAGGGTGATTCTATAAATACTTCGATCATGCTTCATTTCGATTTCAATCATTCAAACACTCTCTAACCATAAACCCTAACTCAATTTCATCTTTGATCATCAAAACACAACAAAATGTCAACCCTAACTTTTGCTGATACTCACAACATGGTCACATTCTTAGACAAACCCGCTGAAAGTGATGGATTTCATAAGATTATTGATTTTCTGAATGCTAATTAGATTCGTTATGCATTGACTATTAATCCTACTATCTACACGTCTTGCATTGAACAGTTCTGGGAAACCGCAAGGGCAAAGACGGTTAATAGTGAACGTCAAATACAAGCCCTAATTGATAAGAAGAAGGTGATCATCATGAAGTCAAGCATTAGAAGTGATCTTTATTTAGAAGATGCAGGGGGTATTGATTGTTTGCCAATTGCTACAATTTTTGAAGAACTGGTAAGAATGGGGTATGAAAAACCTCTCAAAAGCTTACATGTTATATAAAGCTTTCTTATCTCCGCAATGGAAGTTCCTTAAATTCAACCCATACCCAATGCCTTAGTGCCAAATCCATTGCATGGAACGAATTTAGTAGTACAATGGCTTCTTTAATCATATGCTTGGCTACAAACCAAAAATTTAATCTGTCTAAGTACATTTTTGATGCTATGGTGAAACACTTAGATGGAGGGGTTAAATTTCTGATGTATCTACGATTTCTACAAGTTTTCATTAATCAAAATCTTGGTGATATGTCACATCACAAGAAGATTTATGTTAACCCTTCACACACAAAGAAAATCTTTGCCAATATGAGAAGAGAAGGAAAGGATTTTTCTGGAAGAGTAACACCTTTGTTTGAAACAATGATGGTTCAACCTAATCAAGAAGAGGGTGTAGATTCAGGCATTCCTACTGATTCTCAACAAACACCCATTACTACTCAACCATCATCCTATAGATCTCAGAAGAAATAGTCCAGGAGGAAACAGAGGAATGACACTGTAGTTTCTCAAGAGGAGACACAACAAGATGACAGTGTTCCTACACCTTCCAACGATCCACCTCTCAGTGGTAAGGATAGCATGCAACTATCTGAATTGATGCTTTTGTGTACCAATTTACAAAAACAGGTTCTTGATTTAGAGAAGGCCAAGGATGCTCAAGCAAAGGAGATTGCCGATTTAACGAAGAGGGTCCAGAAGTTGGAATGGAAAAAGAAATCAAGACCTACATGATTAAAAAGACTAAGAAAAGTTGGTAAGTCTAGAAGAGTTGAATCCTCTAAGGATAAAGTTAGTTTAGGTGATCATAAAGATGCATCTAAATAGGGGAGGAGTATTGAAGACATTGAAAAAGACGATGTGAATGTTTCTTAGTTGATGGATACCAAGGGAGGTCAGATAATCAAGAAATGTTTGATACAAATGATTTCTTCATTGGGGATGAGGTAAAATGTAGATATGCCAGTTTGTGAGAAACAAGATCAGCTTCAAAGGAAGAAAGTATATACAAGTGTTGAATATAGTGCTGCTCCAACTCAACTATTGAAAAAAAATAACTTTAGCTCAGGACACTTATTCAATCAACAGCACTAAACTAAATGTTTATTACTACTGCTGAGCTACAACAACAACTAAAAACAAGACCCAATTCTAAGAGGGGTTGTAGTAACAGGACCAAGTATCAGAGCTTTGCTTTGAGAAACTTTGATCTAGAAGACATGGAATTTGAATCTACAAATAGTAATACTACTGCTAAGCTACCCATACTCAAACTGGGTGAGTATGAGATGTGGGTGATAAGAATTAAGCAGTACTTCCAGATACAACACTATGCTCTATTAGAGGTCATAAAGAATGGTAACTTATGGTGTCTGTACCACAAACATCACAAGAGAATGGTACTTCAGTTATGAAGACGTTTGTATCTGTAACTGCTAAAGAAAAGACCAATAAGAAGAATGACGTGAAGGCTAGAAGCTTGCTACTCATGGCTCTTCCCAATGAACATCAACTCACATTCAGTCAGTACCATGATGCTAAAACAATGTTTGCTGCCATTGAAACACGATTTGGAGGTAATGAAGCTACTAAGAAAACACAAAAGACACTTTTGAAGCAACAATATGAAAACTTCAGTGCATCAAGCATAGAGTCTCTTGACTTTATTTTCAACAGGCTCCAGAAGATTGTTAGTAGGCTTACAATTTTGGGTGTGGTCATCTCTCAAAAAGACTTAAATTCAAATTTTTTGAGCAGCTTGCCCCCTGAGTGGAGCACTCATGTAGTAATATGGATGAATAAGCCTAAAATTGAAACTATGAGCATTGATGATTTGTACAACAACTTCAAAATTGTTGAAAAAAAAGTAAAGAAATCTGTTGGTGCAAGTAGTGGTGCCTAAAACTTGGCCTTTATTACTGCTCTAAGCACTAGCAGTACTAATCATGTTAATACTGCTATGCCTGCATATGAAGTTAGTACTACTAGCCCTGATGTTAACATTGCTAGTCCTCAAGTTGGTACTGCTAGCTTCAGTGATAATGCTGTGTATGCTTTCATGGTTGAGAATCCCAATGGTTCTAATCTCCTACAGCAAGACTTAGAGCAAATTCATGAAGATGATCTGGAAGCAATGGATTTGAAGTGGCAGCTCTCTCTGCTAAGTATGAGGGCAAAGAGGTACTATCAGAGGACAGGCAAGAAAATTTTCATTAATGCTAATGATACTGCTGGGTATGATAAATCCAAGGTAGAGTGTTTCAACTGTCATAAGATAGGACACTTTGCCAGGGAGTGTAGAGCACCAAGGAACAAGGAGGGTCAGTTCAGAAATCAAGACAACACCAGGAAGCAAGGAAACAATGAAGACACATCCTCAAAGGCAATGTTGGCTATAGATGGTGTAGGTTTTGACTGGAGTGACATGGCAGAAGAACAAGTTCAGACAAACATGGCTCTAATGGCGTTTTCAGACTCTGAGGTATACACTGATAAAACTTGCTCTAAAACTTGTCTGAAAAACTATGAAACTCTTAAGAAACAGTGTGATGATTTGATTGTTAAGCTTAATCAAACTGAATTTACAGCAGCTACTTATAAAAGAGGTTTAGCAACAGTAGAAGAACAACTTATCACATATAGAAAGAATGAGGTTCTTTTTAGTGAAGAAGTTGCAGTTCTTAAAAGAGAAGTAGCTTGCAAAGACTATGAAATAAATGTGCTTAAAAGTGAGTTTGAAAAAGTTAAGCAAGAAAAAGAGGGCATTGAATTTAAAATTGAGAAATTTGATAAAGCCTCAAAAGACCTAGACAAGTTGTTAGAGAGTCAGATAACTGACAAAAGTAAAAAGGGTTTGGGGTATAGTGTTGTTCCTCCACCCCATCCTTTAATCTATAATAGACCTAAAAAACTTGATCTGTCTTATTCTGGTCTTGATGAATTCAAAGAGCCTGAATTCAAAGGGTGTGGTTTTGAGGATAAAAAGAAAGAGTCAAATTTTGTTTGTGATAAGAAATTAGATGATTCTAAGGAAAATTCTGATAACTCTTTGGTGAAAGAACAAGTATCAAAAGATACAAGTAGCTTTGTTGAGTTTTCACTTAATGTTGACAAAGAAATTGTTTTTCCTGTTAATAAAAAGGTAGAGTCTATCAAACCTAAAAATCATGAAAAACCAGTTAAAAAGTCAGTTAGGTATGCTGAGATGTATAGATCAAAACTCCTAGGGGGAATCAAAGGAATTGGAATGGGTAGAAGTCCAATCAACTAGGAAGTGATTTTTTGATGTATAACAAAGCTTGCTTTATTTGTGGGAGTTTTAATCATGTACAGGCTCAGTGCAAATACCATCAAAGGAAAATGATGGTATATGGAAATAATTATAACATGGTGAACTACAACTATACTACAAAAAGGACTCACCCTAATGCTCAAAGGAACATGGTTCCAAGAGCAGTTTTAATGAAAACTGGCCTAAAACCATTTAATACTGCCAAGACAGTTAATACTGCTCATCCCAAATCTATAGTTTTTAGTGCTAAACCAATGTCATGTTTTTCAAAATCAGCATAATCAACTGTAAAAAGGCTCTATCAATCAAAAACAGTATTAACTAACAAAAAATTTACCCAAAAAGTTAATACTGCCAAGGCACAAGAAGTTAATACTGCTAGGCCAAAAGCAGTTAAACCTGTTAGGCCAAATTCTGCAGTTGTTAATGCTGTTAGGATAAATCAGGCAAATGCTGTAAAGACCTCAGGATGTTGGGTTTGGAGGCCCACCAAACCTGATAATGCATCAATCACCTTGAAGAAACATAATTACATTGATGCACGGGGCAGATCCAAGTCAGTAATGGCTTGGGTCCCCAAAAGAAACTAATTTCCTTATTTGTATGTGCATGGCATGCCACAACAGGATAACACAGGATTTGTTGACAGTGGATGTAAGGCACATACTGGAACATAGGTTATATCTCAGATTTCTCAAGGATTTGTTGGAGGTTATGTTATATTTGGGGGAGGAGCACATGGTGGTAGAATTTCTAGTAAAGGAACACTTAAAACTGATAGTGACTATGCTGGAGAAACTCAAAATAGGAAGTCTACAACTAGAGGTTGTTAGTTTTTGGGAAATAGGTTGATATCATGGCAGTGTAAGAAGCAAACTATGGTTGTCATCTCTACAACTGAAGCTGAATATGTGGCTGCTGCTAGTTGCTGTGGAGAAGTACTCTAGATTCAAAATCAATTACTGGATTATGGGTATATGTTAGCCTTAATTATATTAAGTCAAACAAGAATGTTATCGGTCTTAGAAAGTCAAACTAGGTCTTGTATTGTAATAGGCTAGTCGGGTTCAACGGGCTTGGATTGTAATCTAATATTGTCCATGTTTCGGGCTCAAAGCCCAAGTTAAACCAAGCCCGACCCGTTTAGAAAGCCCAAGTGCCAAGATAGCAAAGGCATGTGTATAAATATCCCTTCACCACACTTGGTGGAGGGTGTTGGTTACTTTTCTATCTTTTGTAACTCACCATTTTCAATCTAATCCTCTTGTTTCTCTCTCTACTTTCTCTCTCTAAGTTTTCTTATTATTTTCTAGCATATTGGTAAAGATTATTGTTGTGTAATGGATTAAACTAGTGGGATAACATGTGGTATCACTCGCCAAGGGGTGTTTAGTGTTTGTTTTGTGAGAAATTCATGGGTTTTTTGTTGGTTTTTCTTTGGTTCGAAAAAAGCAAGAAAAAAAATCAAACTTTGATCTTTGTTTCGTGGTTAAAAGTGTTAAAGACTTGTACTTTCGGGCTTAGATCAATTCCTTGCATCATTACTAGGTGGTTTTAACATCATTTCGTAGCTTACAAGAAAGTTTGAAGATTTTTTCGTGGCTGCGTTTTGCCTATCTAAAGGGGTGTTCTTGATTGCGTTTTGCTTCATTCGTTGCGTTTTGCCTCAAGACACTGCGTTTTGCTTCAAAAGTCATTGCGTTTTGCTTCAAAAGTCACTGCGTTTTGCTTCAAAAGTCACTGCGTTTTGCTTCAAAAGTCACTGCGTTTTGCTTCAAAAGTCACTGCGTTTTGCTTCAAAAGTCACTGCGTTTTGCTTCAAAAGTCACTGCGTTTTGCTTAACAAGTCACTGCGTTTTGTCTAAGACATTGGTTGCGTTTTGTCTGAGAGACTAAGATTTGTCTATTGAGATTTGTCAAACATTCTTGGTTGAGATTTGACAATCGTTCTTCGTTGAGACTTGCTACACCTTGACCTTCTTTAGACAACAAACCTCAAGGACTCAGAACTTCATTTTGGACTTAACATACAATCAATTAACATAAACAAACCTTACAATCAAACCAACAATCAAATTAATCATACTTGTTTTTTTAAAAACGTCAATTAATTATTCTTCGGTTTCTTCTTGATTTTGTAAATCCCGCGAAAAGTTACGATTTTTTTCTCGGTTTTTAATCAAAGATTGTAAAATCCGTGAACGTTAATTCATTTTAAAACACCACAATCATTACTTCATAACACTTAAGATCTGATATCATTTAAAACAACTCATTCAAAACATGTCAATTAAATTCCAATTTGCAAACTAAATCATGAATGCTCTTCTATAATGCTATCATGGAAGCGGGTAGCTAAAGATCGTCCACCAATTGTTTGCACAGGGTAATTATGTTCAGTGAATCCTGATCAAGAGATTCTATTGACCAAAACCTAAACAGTGAACTCATCCACCATTGTCTCTAAAATCCACCATACACGTATCAATGGGCTGAGAAAACAGTTCCAGTTGCTGAAGGTAGTTCTGAAACAACTATAGAGAGGTATATGGAGAACTATAAGAATGTTTCACAAGACATACGAGATCAATTGTATCTGAAGCTGAATTCGTTCAGATATTCTCACAGGGATAGATTACGATATCTACTCCACATTTGATGCTTGTTCCGAATGCTGTTATAATGTGGAATGCCAGTGAAATGGTTAAAACGCAATGTGAAATCATAAATGTTTAAGATCTTGAACCAAATTTATATTGGGAGTTGGAAATTCACATCACGGAGTGGTGATCACTTGAATCGTATTACTCACGGTTTTACAAGATGATGAATGAGCTTGTCCGAAATCAGTGTCATGTTACTAATCATCAAGTGAATGTCCAGTTCTTACTTCAACTACAACCAGAATGGCAAAGGTTTGTGACACTTGTTAAGCAGAGTCAAGAGCTGCAATACTGTCTACTATCATAGCTTGATGACTTTCTGAGCTACACCAGATTTGAGTCAAAGAAGATAAGAGCTGAAAGACTAGCACATACTGCTAATCCACTTGTACTTGTTGCTCAACAACAAAACCGTTTACCATCATCAAAAACATCCTACATCAAAAACACTCAATATTCTCCACCAGATAGCAACAGTCTTACCAGAGATAGAGGAAAGCAATTGTGACCTCTTTTTCTCATTTTTTATTGAATCCAGGACCTGGCTAGGTTACTGAAGATGAGGAAATGTCAAAGGAAAAGGAGATTGACAAACTCATGGCTTTAATTTCTCTCTCGTTCAAGAAAATCTACAAACCTACCAACAACAACCTTCGAACTTCATCAAACACCAGTCGAGCTAATCAAGATAATTCTCTAAGAATTAACAGAGGAACTGGGTATGATAATCAGAGGGCAGTTAATGTTGCTGGGGCTAGGGAAAATGTAGGTACTCCGGTAGTGCAGAAGTCTAGGATTCAGTGTTACAACTGCAAGGAATATGGGCATGTATCAAGGGAATGTCAGAAACCAAAACGAGTAAAGGATGCAGCTTATCACAAGGAAAAGATGTTATTGTGTAAACAAGAGGAAGCTGGGGTTCAGTTGAATGCAGAACAAGCTGATTGGAAGGATGATACTGATGATGAGTCTGAAGAACAGGAATTGGAAGCACATTATATGTACATGGCACAACTTCAAGAGGTTACTCCAGTTCAGGTTGACAATTCTGGACCAATCTTTGATGATGAGCCAATGCATAAGGTACAAAACAATAATGTGTTTGCCATGGAAAATGAACATCTTGAGCAACCTGAATCTAGTAATGACATATATCTGACGGAACAAGGTGACACCAATATCACTATTGATTCATTGGATATATGTTATGATAGAGCTCAGGATGACCAGGATGAAACTGATGATCTTGATCAAGAACGTGATTTGCTTGCTTCTTTAATTCAGAATAAAAGTGAATTGATGACAAAACAAAACCGAAATAAATTTTGGTAAATCATCAAACAAGGAGTTAGTTTGATAAATGAAAGGTGAAATTGAGGATTTCAAAAATAAGATAAAAGTTTAAAATCATCAAATAATATTTCAAAGAAGCAAAGACAATGAACTGTCATGGGAACTAACAGTTGATGTTTAAAGACCTTAAGAAGTTCAAGCGAACTAGATAAGTATATTGATGTGATTTATGCGTCAAAGGTGAAATTCGATTGTTGCAAATGCTTAAGGAATTTAATGTCATACCAAAATCGAATTGAAAATTCTTCTAATGTATATCACTCAGAAAATAAATGATTTAAATCAAATGATTTCAGATATGAAAAAGAGCTTTGTCACATCAAGAAACCTTCTCCACTAATGTCAAAGTAAAAGAGGCTCAGATTAAGCTTCAAAACGCGTGAAGACAAAGATCTTGATAAAGTCATTGCTTAGAAAACAAAGTCAAGGTTTTGAATGATTTGTATATATAACCGGCCAAATTTGTTCAAACAAATTGATATGCTAATCGTAATTGTAAAAACGAGTTTTCAAAAACCTGAGTTCCTCATAAAGCTGAAAGAGCGAATCCTCGTCTGTCTGATATAGGTTTATATTGATAATCTTTGCGATAAAAAAAAAATGTTAGCCTTGTTCCTGACGAAACGATTCGTCTTGAAAAAGAACGTCGATCAAAATTAAGCGATTTAATCAGACCGTTTGATTATGATCAGTTGAATAATCTTTATGATTTGTTCGTTCCACAACGGGAAAAGTCGGCTGAACAACACTATTTTCCAAAAACGTCAAAGATGTGTCATACATCTTCTAATAAGGAATTTTCCAAAGAGTCTTTTCGTAAACAAACAACTTTGTTAGAAAAACGAATGGATGAATCCATTCCTTGGGATCAAAAGTGTAAAAGCTCTAAAGAACTTTTCAAGATTAAAAAGAGTGTTGACATGATTTTTGACGGCGTGGAACGTTGCAAACAAACAATTGCCAAAAGAACATATTTTGGTAACATCGATCCTTTCATTCAAAACACAATAGAAGGAAATTTTGGCCCCCAAATTAGCAGACTCAATGCGAACTTAGAAAATTTTCACTTATGTTTGAACGAGGAAATGGTTGTTGATTTGAGATACTTTATTTCTCTTGAACATGAAGTAGACACTCTTAAATCTCAACTAGAAACTCAAAAAACACAGTTTTTGAATGAAATCGACCGACTTTCAAGGGAATATTACTATGCTGAATTCACATGATTGGCAATACTTGGGGTGTACAGATCGGGGATGTATTTATATTTTGCAATGTGATTACTGTAGAAACCTGGGAAAAAAATGTGAACCATCTTGAAAAAGGAGCTTCCAAAAAGTATACAATGTCAAGAGTTTTGAAGCACTTCAAAAAACATGCGATAATCTTTAACTTGATTTTACAACAGTGTAAAGAAGATAAAAATGACAAATCCTTTCAAAGAAATAATCAAGTCAAACGTATTTCTGAAGAACATGAACAGTATTGTGAAATTCAAGACTTGAATGCTCAATTACACGAGAAAGGAAATTGCAATAAGTGAGTTGAAGAAAAATCATAGAAAGATGAATGGAAAATCTGTGAAACTAAGTGTGAAAAATCTATCGGTTATTCGCCAACGAATGCTTTAAAAAGTCAAAGACAATTCCATTAAAGGTAAACCAGCTTATTTTTTCAGATTCTTTGCAAAGAAAGATTTCTCAAAGTCAAAGTCAGTTACCATAAAAAAATGTGTCTAATAATTTTTCAAAACTAGTCACTGCACAGATTTTGCCTAAGAATATGTTGCCAATTGTCAAGAACACAAATGTGATTGCACCAGGAATGTATAAAGTGCACACAAAGCCTAATGAAACTAGAACACCTTAGTTGCATCAAGACATTAGGAAACTAACAACGCGTGTCTTTCTCTACAGAGTAATTTCCAAATACTTAGTGTTAGCAGTCCACAGCTTAAGAGCAATCATCTGGAGATAGAGTCATGTCTAACAATAGTCAAGGGAAGAAGCAAGAAGTAGAAGACCACCGTAGGAAGTTTAAGTTTTTCAAGAATAAAAACGTCTGTAACTGCGGGTGATGGAGTTTGAATGCTAAGACCTTAAATGTTAAACTTTTGTCTGTGTTATTGTGGAGAGTGTGATGTGAATAACAATCATGATTTGTGTGTTCTACATTATATTAATGGCGTGAATTCTAGGATAGGGACAACAAGGTTGTGGCCTCTTAGTACTAGAGAACCCAAGCAGAATGTGAACCAATCTGTTGCAACATCCTGTAAGAAAATCGTTGCAACAGACTCCACTGTTAAGAAATCTAGAAACATAACTAGGAAGTTATATGAGCAAGTTAGTAAGACATGCAGTGTGGTGGTATCCTTAAGGTATACTCCACCCTGATATATTTGGAACCTAAGTCTCAAAATGAAATGTTAACCCAAACGTTAGTATGCCTATAGGAAATGCATCTAGAACTGCTAAATATTTTGGACATAAGGACTCCTAGGTGTTCAACGGATGTCCAATATCCATTCGTTTCTTAATTTTCTTTTTTTTTTGGCAAAAAGCTCTATCGAGATTGTTCTATTCATTCGTAGACTCTGAGGTGCTCAAAGCCACATTGACCGGAACTCATATACTTCTAACTATTTTATGGAGAATTTCTGGGATACGGTCATGTTTGGAAATGATCAAAATTGCCACCAATTCTTGGCTATGGAGATTTGTTCAAGGTGCGATTACTATCAATTAGGGTTTATTACGTCGAAGGGCTTAGTCACTAATTTATTCTCCGTCGAGGTTGGTCAATTCTGTGATGCAGATTTGGAAGTTCCTTTTCGGAAGTCTACATGTTATATCCGTGATTTGAAGGGAAATGATCTTCTCACAGGTTCTCGTGGCACAGATTTGTATTCCATTACTCTGCAAGCCTCAACAACTCCCAATCCAGTTTGCTTAATGGCTAAAGCAACATCGTCTCAAGCATGGTTATGGCATCGTCGTCTATCTCATTTAAACTTCGACACCATCAACTTGCTTTCAAAGAATAATATTGTGAATGGGCTTCCAAAATTAAAATTCGTCAAAGATCATCTGTGTTCTTCTTGTGAGCTGGGGAAAGCAAAAAGAAAGTCTTTTCACACTAAGACTACCCCGAGCTCAAAAAGACGGTTACAACTTCTACACATGGACTTATGTAGTCCAATGCGGGTAGAAAGTATTAATGGAAAGAAATATGTTCTTGTAATTGTTGATGACTACTCCCGATATACATGGACTCACTTATTGAGGTCCAAAGACGAAACACCTGGAGTTATCATTGATTTCCTCACACTTGTCCAAAGAGGACTTCATGCTCAAGTTACAACAGTTCGAACTGACAAAGGCACTAAATTTCTTAATAAAAATCTTCATGTATACTTTGCAAAAGAGGGAATAAGACACGAAACGTCAACTGCTCGAACACCTGAACAAAACGGCGTTGTCGAAAGACGAAACCGTACTCTTGTTGAGGCTGCTCGAACAATGCTAAGCGCCGCTAAAGTTCCTTTTTTCTTCTGGGCTGGAGCAATTGTAACAGCATGTTTTACTCAAAACCGTTCACTTGTAATTCCTCGACATGAGAAAACACCTTACCATATCATCAATGCCCGGAAACCGTCAGTCAAGTTCTTTCACATCTTTGGTTCTCTTTGCTACATCGTCAGAGATGGTGAAAATCTTGATAAAATGAAGGAAAAAGGTGATGCATGTATTTTTGTTGGGTATTCTACTCAGTCAAAGGCTTACAGGGTATTTAACAAGAGAACAAGAATGATAGTTGAAACAATTCATGTTAACTTTGACGAATTGCCTCAAATGGCGTCAGATCACGTCAGTTCTGACCCCGGTCCACAATGTTCGACAACGGTACTTGAACAAGACAGTTTAAGTCCCGGTCCACAAAGTCCAGAAAATGTTCCTCAAGTTGCTGAGACAGTAACAACGTCAAATGAGCTGGAATTGCTTTATAGTCCGATGTTCAGTGAATTACTCAATGGAACTTCTCATGTTGTGTCAAAGTCTTCCGTTGTACATGCTGCTGATAATCCCGATAAACGTCAACAACATAACACAACTCACACTTCTACAACAACCGATGTTGCAGATCCACCTCCATTGAACATTCATTCAACACATCAAACTCCAACTCAAGTACCAACTGTCACTGCACCTGAGAACATTATTCAAGCAGAAACCAATACCGAAAATGCACAATTTGACGAAGATGAATTTATCAACATCTTTAGTACACCGGTACAAGAACAAGGGGAGACATCGTCTCGTCATGTTGATTCGTCAAACATGCATACTTTCTATCAACACCATCCTTCCGCACAACGTTGGACAAAAGATCATCCATTAGAACAAGTCATTGGAAATCCTTCTCAATCAGTTAGAACAAGACGTCAGCTAGAAACAGATGGCGAGATGTGTATGTTCGCACTCACCGTGAGTCGAACCGAACCAAAGAACATCAAAGAAGCCATGGCTGATTCTGCATGGATTGAATCAATGCAGGAAGAACTTCATCAGTTTGATCGATTAGATGTATGGGAATTAGTCGACAGACCACTTTGCAAAAATGTCATTAACTTAAAGTGGCTCTGGAAAAACAAACGTGATGAGGAAAATACTGTCATTCGCAACAAATCTCGTCTTGTAGCTAAGGGATATGCTCAAAAGGAAGGAATTGATTTCGAAGAGTCATTTGCACCAGTTGCTCGGTTGGAAGCTGTACGATTGTTCATTGCGTATGCTGCACACAAATCATTTACAGTGTACCAAATGGACGTTAAAACAACATTTCTTCTTTAACGGAAAAACCTCTGAATGAAGAAGTGTACGTACACCATTCAAGGCGGACATCAACAACAAACAGAGCAACCAGATGGATTTGTTGACCCTATCCTCCTACACAAAGTTTATTCGTCTCAAGAAAGCATTATATGGTCTCAAAACACGCACCAAGAGCGTGGTACGATGAACTCTCCAACTTCTTGGTATCTAAAGGATTCTTAAAAGGTTCTATTGATCCAACTCTGTTTATAACTAAACATGGGGAAGACATATTGCTTGTGCAAATTTACATTGAGACTAATTTTATGTTTTACGAACAAAAACTTTCAAAATGATTTGGAAAACTTTAATTGCACAGCAAGTTTGATATGTCTATATTGGGGAGCTAAAATTCTTTTTAGAATTCAGATCCACCCAATCCCCTCGTGGTATCTTTATAAACCAAGCTAAGTATGCTCAAGAGGATACTAAAAGCATGTATGACCGTCATGTGTTAGCAGTGGTACACAATGGATACAAAACACCTGATGCTGACTTGAAGTGTTACTAACTCCGGTCGACCAAACAACCAATATCATAGTATGGTCGAGAGCACTCATATACCTAATAACAAGTATACCCAGATATTGTAACATGTAACATGATATTAGTCCGTTTAATTAAGCGAAATCTGACTGAGAAACATCTCACTGGGTGAAAATATGGGATCTTTTAGTACCAAAAGACTCATTAACATTGGTCTCAAGTATCCGAGGACTCGGTTTATTGAACGAACTGAGATAACCATCTACTTTTTTCCGATTCGCATCACGTGGGCTGTCTCGCTTCACGTAAGAGTACATCCTGGTGGCATACAATTTCTAGGTGGTAGATAAGTTTAGTCAGTTGGTCCTCTAAAATCAAGACTGGCGACCTTAATTTCTTCAGCAGAAGCCTGAGTATGTGTCTTAGCTCATGCTAGCGCACAAAGTTCAATGGTTGAGAACTCAGCTCACAAATTATGGCTTCCACTTTGATAAAATACATATGTATTGTGATCAAAGGCAGCCATAGCCATCTCGTAGCAATCTAGTCGCAGCATTCCCGAAACCAAGCAATCGACGTCCGATATCACTTCAATAAATAACAGTTGAAAAAGGGAATTGTTGAATTTAATCTCTGTCGGCACTGAATACCAGTTAGCTGACTTGTTTACTAAAGCTTTATCAGAAAGAACAGTTTAAGTATCTTGGTCAGACCGACTCGGTATGAAGATGTTGACTTCCAGACGAACTGGAAGGATTCTGGTAATTGAATCTGCTTGATCCATCAAACATCAATTTGTAAATATTTTTATTCTCTCTTTATTTCTGATTTATAAAAATTTTGAAAAAGAAAATACAAAAATTTAAAACCAACAAAAAGAAAATAGAAAAGTATAAAACCTAGAAAAACAAAATAAAAAATCAAAAAAATTTCAAAAATACAAAACGAATCTCTTCGACATGTCTCTTGGAATTGATACATTTACGTACCTAGAAATTGTTGATTAACACGACACGGTGTGTAAATGAAGTTTCCGAACAGTATTTCAAAAGCTTTCAAAAACATGTCATTTCTAAATTTTATTAAATGAAGTTATGTTACATTTTAGTGCATAACTCGGTCCCGAATGTAATTGGGAAGTGTACGCCTCAGTGCGCTTACTCTAAAATAGAAGAGAAGTCTTCTATCATAGTTTTTAAAATCGCTGAACATAATTTTTCAAAAAGAAAAACTTTCAGTTCCCAATTGTCGACAATAAAATTTGTGGTATTTTTTTCCCATAAAAAGTGGTATTTGTTAAAATTGTGTTTTCAACACTCCCTTCCTCGAATACTTTTCAAGAATTGTAGTACGTAGAATGTCATTTTATGTGAATCAATTTCTGAGGGGGAGTTGTTTAAAACAAAGCCTTTTAATGTGTTGGGTACATCTCATAAATGTCAATTTTATGTATCTAAACACATTCTGTGAAAATTAAAAATGTATGAAACTTATATGTCAATTATTTATATGCACTGTTCACTAAGGCTCTCTTTGTCTTCAACAATTTGTGTGTCATATCAATTTGTTTTATTCCAATGTCAGTTTAATACAATTTTGGTATCCTACATATATTTGTTGAAGGGAGCTATCAGAATCTGAATTCATGCAATATCGTAGTATAATTTTTCTCCCCATGGAATTTTTCATGTCAAATTTTAATCAATTGGTATTTCAAATACTAAGTATTTTATTATTTAAAATAAGGGAGAAAATGTGATTAAAATATGTTATAGACGAATGTGATCTTAGACTCTAATGCAACTCATTTCCTTAATGTTGCTAAAAAAATTTCAAATCTCGGAGCACATTGTTAGAGGCGGAGGTAATTTGAATAACAATGTCCAGAAAAATGGTTTTTAGGGTTTGATCTCAATACCAACAACTAATTAATTTTCACCATCACGCGATTCTGAAGTCATAAAAGGTGTTAGATTAGGAATAAGTCCTACAATCCAACTAAGAACTGGAGGTGATCTACCCAAAGTGACACTCCATAGTTCGAAATACAGTATTATAGGTAGATTGGAGAGAATGTGTTAATAAGGGAAAAATACCGACTAAGATTGAGCAAACACTACACATCACAACAAGGTGTTAGTAATGACGTCTTGGTAAGCATTGAAGGGGTTGAAGAATTAAAAAGAAATGTATGGATAAAGGGTGAATAGAAAGAAGCCCTCCTTACACGTTAGGCAGAAACCGGGTCAATACATAATCTATCAAAAGCACAGGAAGATGATTGTTGATATTGAAGAAAGGTCGTCATGGACGCCAGTGAGCAATGTACATACCCTTCCCAGCCATTAGAGTTTTCTCTCAAAAGAAACTTGTCTCAGTTGTCACAGAATACACACGGCTCTATTGACATCTCACTCCCCCCCGAAAAGATTGTTAATATTGAATAGGGGTGGCAGTCTGCTAGCGGGAGTGATATCATCTCCGATTACCAAAACCAAAAGTGCACAAATTCGAGTCTAGAGGCCAAGAAGAGATCAAATTATAAATCGCATAGGACACAATGTCAAAATACACTTGTTGAACACCACAAAGTTCACAAGCAATACAAAGAGTCCTTACGCATTATCCTTGAATCTTGCCAAACACTGAGTGATACTTAAGTATTCACAGTGAAGATGGAAATCCTGCTTGAGCCAACATCAAACAAGCTCTTGGTAGGTGACTTACAAGATTCTATATGAATCAAGCTTGTGATAACTGATATCGATTTAGTCCAGTAAATGAATTGACGACTTAATCAGAAAGATTGTAACTATCTGATTCACTCTTACCGTGTTGTCTGCATTTGAGACATTTCCGGAAATGAGATCTAGCAGGCATGTAATCTAATACATCTGTGTTAGAAGATCCTACGCTTGACGAAACCCGTAAAGGTATTCTTTGATCTACCTGATCACAGGTATAATATTATACTATAAAGGAAACGGGGGGGGGGGGGGGGGAAGACCGAAGGTTAATAGGCAACCGTACTCAAGGATAAATGAGACAAAGCCATATTCATCTTTTTATGCTAACTGTTTACAATTTTAGGATAAGACGAACAGAGTTGCAGCCTCATTTCCAGCGAATTCGATTCCATAAACCACATGCTCAGACTCAAGTCTTTCAAAGTCAAATCATTCCAACGTCAAGATAGTTGGATTCTAAGCTTCCCCACCGATCAAGAGCACTCAAAGTCCAAATAAGGAATCATCAATTGGGAGATTGTTTAGACTTGTAAATCACATATGTCAAACCAAGAATGAACAAGTATGAGCATGTTGTCAGGAGCACAAGTTGATAAAGAAAGTTTTAATCAGGATGATTCAAGTTAAGGAGATGTTGCCAAGATAACTATCTCAAGAATTCAAAGTCAAAAGATAAAGGCTCAAAATCAAGATCACAAAGCATGAATGAACAAAGCCGTTACAAGCAAGACAAGACCAAAATAAGGCAAAACATAAACGTCAAAAGTCATGTCTTCAACGTTAAGAAAGACAATGATAAATTAAAGCAAACTCCTATAAGAATGTCATCAGTGGTACGGAGCAGTTTGAAGGAAGAGACCTCAACATTGGGGGAGATTGTTAGCCTTGAATAAATTAAGTCCAACAAGAATGTTATTGGTCTTAAAAGCAAACTAGTCTTGTATTGCAATAGGCTAGTCGGGTTCCAACGGGCATGGATTGAATCTATATTTGGTCCGTGTTTCAGGCTCAAAGCCCAAATTATTGCCAAGCCCCCACCCAAGAATACAAGCCCATACGCCGCATCTAGCAAGGTATGGTATATATAGTCCCTTCCAAACTTGGTAAAGGTGTTGGTTGCATTGTTTCATTTTTTAATAACTCACCATTTCTCTCTAATCTAATATTCCTCTTTTGTTTCTCTCTCTACTTTCTCTCTCTAAGATTTCTTCTTATTTTCTAGCTTATTGGTAAAGATTATTGTTGTGTAATGTATTTAAATTAGTGGGATCACATACCCCGCACTATTTTATGGCAAAATATTTTTATTAGCAGAGTGAGACGATGTAAAAAAAAGTAAAGGATGATTACATATATTCAAACCCACATGCAATAACACTCCAAGAACACAAAACACACAACGTTAAAAGACAAAATGCATAAAATTGAAAGGAAATCATAAAAACAAAGATAAGCAAGAAAAAGCACTTAAAAGAGAAATAATATATCAAGGAACGCTTATTACCAGAACCGAATTGTTTTAAGACATAACATCATAATAAAGCATTCAAGTTCACAACTGAGAGACTCAATCATCAGTGTGTTCCGGGACAGTATCATAAATGGGGACCATATCATCGCTCTGAGCCATCATAACCCGAAAGTGGTACTCGCGGCCTCCACGGCCAGAGAAGGGATCATTTTTCATGTGGGGAGTCAATTGATTACGAACCAAAAGACACTGCATTTGTCGAAAGGTGTGATCATGCAGCCAATCTGACTGAAGGTCTGCTGTGTCGTCTAAGAGTCCATTCGACCCCAATTCTCATCTTGTTAGGCCCAAACCAATGACGTCTTGATGTCCTGCTATAGTCTCCCCTGCTCATATGCCTTTGAACTCATTGGACGAACTCCCAACTTCATCCCCCTTCTCTCCAGCTCATGCTCCTCATCACTTAATCACCTGAGCAACGGATCCATGCTCGATAGGATCCACTCAAATACCCCGGGAATAGACATGAAAAATATGTCAAAGAGTGAGATATTTCTTCCCAATGGTGGTGCATGAGACTAGTACTCAAAGAAAACTTAGATAGCGTATGCCAGAATTCCATAAGGACCAGAGCTAACCTCGTGACATACAACTACCAAAATCAAATAGGAAGTGTGAGATCTATCCACTGTCTTCATGTAAGAGTCCGACCAAAAAGGAATGTTGCAATAAACATTCAGAGAAAGATGGTGTCTAAAAAGACAAGGCCCAACATTGTTATGTGTATAGAGTAATCTTATCCTCGAGAAGGATGTTGCCATACAACGGTGAGCCACTCCTGACCCAACGGGTACCCAGATGGACATAACTGTTATCCCCAGTCATAAAATTTCCCAATCAATGGCCAAAAATAAAACAACATTTTCTTAACTATATCATGTAATCCGTGAGCTAACCTATAATAAAACACAACCACATTCGTCTCGTCCTCGATATACAACCGAAACCTTGACCAAACTCACTCACAAAATTACGATCAATGCCAACCAATCTAAACTGGATGGCCCTATTATCGCCCACATTGTTTCTACCAATAATTAAACCCATACCGTATGTAGAAAAATAACTTCAATTGCACCAACTCACGGTAAATAAGATCATGGACCCGGAAGAGACGTTCCTATTAAGGACCTATGAAAGGGTTTTTTTGGAAACACTTAAGAAAAGCCCTCTTAACGTTATTGTCTACCATAAAACTCTAATCCAGAATAGTACCCACATGAATAGTTTGGTTAATGAGCATTTTATAACTTTAGGTTTGGGTCTCATTAGAGAAAACACTAAGACCATAGACGATTTCTGCCACGTCATCTTGGCCGCTAGAGGATTGTCCACGGTTGTTCCTAGATCTCTTACTAGTATCTAAAACAAAAAGCAACGAGCGAACGAAACAAAAATAAGATAAAAAATTCAAAATAATCAGCAGGGCATGACGCCATCACGACTAAAGGCTGGCGACGTCACCCCGTAAAGAAATTTGAAATTTGGGTTACGAGGGAAAGATCAAGCTTGAGTTTGAAAAAACCTATTCCTAAACACCCCTATATGACGACACCCACAAGTTTAAACGAAGATCCCCAAATCAAACTGATGATGTGTCCTTTTATACACTCTTAGGGTCATTTAACCCTCAAATTTATGCAAATATAATCTATTATTGAACTAAATCCTTTATTTTTATGTAATTAGCATTTGGGAAGCACTTGGATGGAATACACATGACTAGGGATCGATTCGGGAAGAAATAAGGCAAAAATATAAATTTTTAGCTTCGCAACCACCATCCTGACGTGGTACCAATTATACCTAGAAGTGAAGTTTTGGACAAGTTTTGTGACATTTTAGGTTGTGGAGATGGCGTTACCAGAAGCTCATGACGGTGTCACAACTTCAAGGTCACGACGTCACAAGAATACCTGACAGCGTCAGGATCCAGTCGATGCAAGAAACCCTAAATCAAGTTGACGGTGTGATGGCGTCACAAAACCCTAATGACGATGTCACAAGGATTTTTCTATATATACTAACACTTTATTTTCATAATTCATGTGTGGAACTTAGGAAAGTCATAGTGCAGCCATTATAGACGTTTTTGTGCTTTTTATGCCTTTTGTACTTACATACTCTCATGTTGGTTTGAAGATAAGTAAAACAATCTTTAATCATTCAAATATGTCTATATGTTTGATGATTAATTGCTTTTCTTTTCTTCTTGTTGACATGTTAGGCTAAATTTATATGTGTTTGCTTATGATTGCGTGAAACCTAGTTGTGAACTTTAATTTGTTTATGTTACTTTTTATATTAGTGGTGGAACGTTAAGCATTAGAAAACTAGCTGCAAAACATTTTGTGTGTGAAGACGTCTAGTGAAACGTGATTAGATTAAATGAAACCCTCACGTTTGGAAAGATAGCTAATAAAGTATTTAATGCGCGTGGTTTAACTATTGGGTAGGAAAAGTGTCTGACATGAGTTGTTTGCTTAAGTGATCACGTAGGTGCGTCTCATACCAATTCGCAATTGAATAAGGAGAGTACTTACACATTATACTAACGAGAATGACATGGCAACAAATTAAAAGAATCAACTAGGAAGTAGTGCATGATTAAGTGGCATGTTTTGTTTCCCCATATGAGTTCCCTATCATTTTACTTTTCCTGCATAATTAGGTTTAGCTTAGTTTAAAACCACCTCTCTCAACATATTGATTGTACATGCTTTCTAAAATACATAAAAACACAAAAATAATCTTATCTTAACCTTTTAGGATCTTAGTTTAACCATAATAATTCGAACCTACTACTATCCCCTAGATAACTGATCATCCCCTAAGTCTTTGCCTATACTACACTACAAACGATTAGGTAATACTGCCCTGGAGGATGGTACAACATCGGTGGTTGCAATACCCCCGCAACACACAAACCCTTACTTTTAACCCTCTAGGAAAAGAACTAAATGTTGTAGTGTAATGATATTGGTAAGTGGATGTGTCATTGTGCATAGGTAATATTATTATAAAGTTTTCTATTATATATTGCCGACTTTACCTAAAAACAACATTAACGGGTAGTGTACCCGATCAATTGTAGATTTGTTGGTAAGTAGGGTGTCGATCACTAAGAGCGAGATCGTTAATTCCTAATTCTATTAGTATTTTAATTATTTAAGTTAATCATAAGTTAGTCTATTCTATGTTAATCTAACTTAAACCTAAAACTAATGCAAAGGGGGGTTTTCAGCTTGAGAGACTGGCACGAGTTTTGGTTTACCTAGACTAAGATTGGCCGATTAACATATACAAGTTAACAATTAGAAGATAGAGAAGCGGTCAAGCCTATTGTAAGGAAAATGTACTAACCATGTTTAATCTAATAAAATGTAGGTTTTAAGTTATAATGCAAATGAATGTCCTTAGTGTTGTTGTAATATGCTACATTCGCGCATCAATTTATGTGCTGGGATGAGGCTGGGAGGGGGTTGGGGGGGTGGTGGGGGGGTGGGTGGGGATCGTGGCGCGAGAGGGATTGGAGCGGGAGCCTAGACATGTTAATTCTGTCATCAATTAAACACATCCACATAAACGAGTTCCGGGTAGTCAATGAGAGAGTCTTGAATTGAATAATGCATCGATCGATCAGAGAGCTACAGATAATGGCGATCTGATACACAGAACCCACAGCGAGCCATCAGATCGGGCAACATTCTCATATGCTAATACGATTAACTGAACCATTAACAGTGACAGGAGCGCTTTCGGATATATCGTGCTGCGGTGGTCTCTGACTCTCTCTTGTGTCTAGATCATTTACACTATATTCGTAAATCTTCTTTTACACAACGAACAGTACCGACTAAATCTATGAACATAGAGCAACACACATAAGACAATACAAAGGCTAGTACTTAACAGTACAATAACGCTACATTCGCAATTGAGGTCCGCGGTGGTCGCTTCTGCTGCTGGTATGCTATGCTCATCTCGATGCGACACAACCAATAGAGCTAAACACGATCACTCAGCTTACGCAGGTAGTTGTGGGGCTGAGACCTCGGTAGTCAGAGCAGTTGAGGTATATTGAAACAGACACATAAGACACACACATAACGTCGTAATGTGGGGGGTATCCCTAGATCCAGTTGAATGATAGGTCGCATACTTAAGCACGTAAACAAGTATAAATTGATAAACATAATCAACACACAACAAATAAGAATGCAATCGATATAAACATAAACCAAACGTTAAATTATCATAAACATGGCTATTAGCCAATAACCATTCTAATGAATACAAATGTCATAAGCAAATGATTAAGGTAAACTAACCAATTAATGAATGATACCAAAAACCGAAAGCGTATTTAGAGCCTTTGGAATTAAGTCGATACGCCATATTGAAAGAGTTCAATACGGCGTATTGGGGTTTCTTAGAGCGGGGACCATGATAAATATCTTCCAGAATATTCTTTAACCGCCACATGCATACGACGTATAGATCTTCTGAATACGACGTATTGGCCATCAAATCTTCGTGGTTGCTTGTGAAGTCAAGGAACAGATACGCCTTATCTTCCTTGTTAGATACGACATATGGTTGTGTCAGAATAGTATACTTTAAGATTCTTGTTTTAAGTCTCCAAATGGTGCCTTTTTGTAAAACCTAAAAATCTCAACAAGTGTAAAATTACCAAAATACCCCTAATGCAATAAAATCCATAAAAACTTAAATAAACTTCATTTAAATGTTAGAAATTATGAAAATACAATATATGGAAATTATGAAAATTTATGTAAGAATAAAATACTTTATGTTATATAAGAAAAAAATTAATATTTATATATACATATATTGGCCGAAATAATTAAGTATATTTAATTATTATTACTTTGCAAATTAAATATGAAATAAAATAAGATAAATACAAAATAATTATGCAAATGATAAAATCTGATTTTATCCTATTTGAAAGCCCTTATACTCGGCCAAAACTCCAAGTATATCTCTTTTACATTTTCATTTTAATAATTCCTTAAAACACAAAATCCCGAAAACCCTAAAAATAAAGAGGCGGCACATAAGAATTTTTCCAAGGTAAGCACGATTTTTCTTGGGTGTTTTGAAGGTCATGGATTGTGGGAAAAATAGTGGGAAGATTTTATAAAGCTTGGTTCGATCGTGGTATTGTTTTTGTTCGAATAACTACGAATTCAATAAATTCATAAATTATAAGACGTCAGGTATTTTTTACAACTCACTTTTCATCATATTAATTCGATCTAGGCATGGGAAAAATGTTCATGCATTCTATATTGCTCGAAATAATTAAAACATATTAGAAACCCTAATTTTTAGGTAATTATGAAATCGGCTTAAAAACCATTTGTACATTTGATTTTATATTTTTATAAGGTTGTTAATATCACATATAACTCAATCAATGTTTGAAAAATTTATAAAAGATTTCGACATAATTATTTGGGAATTACTTTGTTTAGGCCGATTTCGAAATAAGGAAAAAGAAAGAAAAAATCATAAAATGAATAGGGTTAGGGATTTGCTATTTTTTTCCAGGTTTCATTTAATGCCTATGATTGAATAATAATTGTGTTTTTGAGATTGGGGAAAATTAAATTACGGTTGTGTGATTTTAATTACTTAGCACGAAATGATATCACAGTATAAGACTTTGTTTTGTAATTCTAAAACTATGGGGTCTATTTTAATACATGTTAATAAGATTTACATATATTCTGTATAAATAAGTTTGGTGGTATAAAAATGTCGTTTGATATATTTTGGATTTAAAATGGTTAATTATAAATAATAAGTAATTAAAATCAATTAATTAAATAGAGGGGACAAAATGGTGTAAATTCTTAAAAATTAATATAGGTTTGTTTAGTATTTAATGTATAATGTATGAATTTGTCATATTTGAATCTATAAGGACTTGTTTTGTAATTAATGGAGTAATTAAAGAAAATGTTCTTAATTAATTAAATAAACCAAAAGGCCTAAATATGTAAATTCTGTAAAATTAAGGGTTTGAACTTGTAATACAGAAAATGGAAGGTATAATCCAGAATAAAATGTGCAACTTGATATTTACACTTTTAACCTGAAAATGTTGATTGTATATTAAACCCTAAAAATGGAAAGTTGTCATATTTAACCCTAAACTTGTAAGGTTACATGTTAAGTCCCTACGCTGTCAAAATAACTTAATATAATCTCGAATGATGAATATTACTAACAATGGAAAGTTACTAAAAATGGAAAGTTACTAAAAATGGAAATTACTAAAAAGTGGAAAGTTAATAAAAATGGAAAGTTTCTAGAAATAAAAGTAAACTTAATGAATGGTTATGTAATCAATTCATCAGTTCTTTAGTTCGGTCAAAGGGAGTGATTGTGATATTCCTGTGGTGTTTTCTTTGGTTATTGCTTTGCTTCGGAATAAGGTACGGATATTCTTAATATCTACACCTCTTACCATTATTATGATTTATGCGTTGCTTCGTTCGTTCCGTTATTCGTACAGATATTCTGACCTTATCGTTAAGGTTTCTCATGACATATTCCTCTCTATCTTTTGATTACCTATGGTATTTTGCTTCATTGCTCTAAAGCCTTTTATTTTGCTCTCTTATATGAATCTGTTATTATGTTTCTATCTGAAACCCTGCTATGCTACCTTTTGATAATGAAGCCTTTGATATTTGAACCTTTGGCATTGAACCTTTACTATGATCCGTTGAATGCCTTTGATATGACTTTGTGGGTGAACCCTTCAGTTTGAGAACCACGCCCTATTTGTTTCCTAGCCAAGAAGGTAACATGGTCGTGTCATTGATGCACCTTTGGCATGACATCATGTGTGAGTGGTGATTTCTCACGCGTCACCCATTTAATATTATATGAAGATTATTATTTGTTTAAGGGGCGTATGGATGCATCCTAGATTTGTTTTGTATTCGATGGATTATGACATTATGATATTTGGATATTTGGTGACTGATGTTTGGGTGCAATCCACGTCTTTCACATTTGGAGCTCATGACTCCATGGTTACTATGATATGATTTGTTTGGGCTTGGTGATTGAACTTAATTTGATTTTCTGATTCATCTTACCTTACACTATGATTTGATCTTCTGATTTGTCTTACCTTACATTTGTATTCCTTTGATCAAGTATTGTGATATCCTTTGTACCTTGTATCATATCCTTTGATTTCCGTTATCTTTTGCGTTCGATTATATATATCTGTTCACTGGGCTTTGTAAGCTCAGCCGCACTTTCTTTTCCTGCGGCAGGTATCTAAGCTAGGAGCTGGGGTTTGCTTTCAGGCTATGAGTGCTGAGTGTGGACTTACCCTAGAGATCTTAGTTTTGATATATGAATTGTTTCTTTTCAAGACATTTGTTATTTCGTTTGGATATGTCTATCTTTTGAGAACTTATGTACCTTAAGTCGTGTTGACTTATTTCCTTTGGTTATTTATTTAAGACTTCCGCTGTTTATGCTTGTGTTATGATTATGTATGCTTTTGATGTCACACCATATTTGTAATACTTCTACCCTTTGGATTGGGTCGTTACAAATTTATGGTATCAGAGCTGCCTGGTTATCTATGGAACGAGGTCTTATGACCTTAGAGTTAGGGGGGGGGGGTCTTTTGGACTGTGAGGATTTTGGGTAGACATTAGGTTCCTTCTGCGAAACTCTCTTCCGTAACATATCTGTGTTCGTTTTGCTATATCGTATTCTCGATCGTTCAGATTGACTCCTACACATTAATTGAACGTGGTGTGATTCATTTCAACCCCAATGAAGAACCATATGCTTATTGACCATGAATATGTTAACTGCCCTCTACGTTTTGATGATCGTATTAGTTCCTGCGAATTTACTTCCTATCCATATGCTTGACTTTGATGTGATTCTTGGCATGGCATTGGTTGGCTTTCATCGAGCTTACCATTGATGCTATGCTAGGTACTGTGGGTCTTATGGTAACGTTTCGCAACTGATTTGTTTTTCATGGTTCCTCACCGCTTAAGTCCGTTAAGTCATCTTCTGTTATGAAGGCACGTACCTTGATTTTCATGGGTTGCCTAAGGGTTTCTGGCTTTGTTATGGGACAAATCTTTGGAGGAGTCCTAAATATGAAAATCTATTGTTGTTCGTGAATTCGCTGATGTTTTTTCCCGTATTGAACTGCCTGGATTCCTACGTCTAGAGAGATTGAATTTGGCATTGAGTTAATTCCCGGTGCTGAAACCTATTCCAAAGGCTCTGTATCGTATGGACACCTGTTGAATTGATGGTGGTTAAAGGAGCAGTTACAGGAGATGTTGGAGAATGGCTTTATTAGACCCAGTGTTTCACCGTGGGGTGCACCGGTCTTATTTGTTAAGAAGAAGGATGGGAGCATGCGCTTGTGTATTGATTACCGCGAACTCAACCGTATTACTATTCGTAACCGCTATCCTCTTCCGCGAATCGACGATTTGTTTGACCAACTGCAAGGGGCCAAATATTTTTCTAAGATTGATCTGCGATCTGGTTATCATCAGCTTCGTGTGAGAGAGCAGGATATTTCTAAGACTGCTTTTCGTACGCGTTATGGCCACTACGAATTCTTGGTTATGCCCTTCGGTCTGACAAATGCTCCTGCTGTGTTTATGGATTTGATGAACCGTATTTTCCACGAGTACCTTGACAAGTTCGTTATTGTTTTCATCGACGACATCCTCGTTTACTCTAAGTCTGAAGAAGAGCATGAGCAACATCTACGGATTGTGTTGGAGATTCTTAGACAGAAGAAGTTGTATGCGAAGTTTTCGAAGTGCGAGTTCTGGTTACAGCAAGTCGCTTTCCTTGGTCATATTGTATCTGCAGACGGCATCATTATGGATCCATCAAAGGTTGAAGCTATCACCAAATGGCCGAGACCTACTACGGTGACAGAAGTGAGAAGTTTTCTGGGGCTTGCTGGCTATTACCGACGTTTTGTTGAGGGTTTCTCCCGATTAGCTTTACCTCTTACCCAGCTGATGAGAAAGGGTGAGAAGTTTGTGTGGACGGATGAGCGTCAGGAGAGTTTTGAGGAATTGAAACGGAGATTGGTGTCTGCTCCGATATTGACTCTTCCATCAGGTTCCGGTGGTTTTCAGATATACAGTGATGCATCGAAGAAAGGTTTGGGTTGTGTTTTGATGCAACATGGGAAGGTGATCGCCTACGCGTCAAGACAGCTGAAGCCTTATGAAGTAAATTATCCAACCCATGATCTTGAGTTAGCTGCCGTGGTTTTTGCATTGAAGATCTGGAGACACTATCTGTATGGTGAAGCTTGTGATATATTTACAGATCATAAAAGTCTCAAATATATTTTTACTCAGCGAGAACTTAACATGAGACAGAGAAGATGGTTGGAACTTCTGAAAGATTATGACACTAACATCCAGTACCATCCGGGCAAGGCTAATGTGGTTGCCGACGCACTTAGTCGAAAATCTGGGATGATAACTTGTTTTGATTCCAGGATCCTTTATGATTTAGAGCGTTTAGATGTGGAGCTATGTGTACGAGGTTCTGGTAGCTATTAGGCGAGTATGAGGATAGAGTCTAACCTCATGCTACAGATCAAAGAAGCTCAAATGGACGATGGGGAGTTGTGGGCTATTGTGCAGAATGTTAAAGACGGTAAACATACTGAGTTCAGTGTTGATGATGACGGTGTTGTGTGGTTTGAAGATAGGCTATGTGTTCCAAATGATCAGGCACTTCGCGAGAAGGTTATGACGGAAGCTCATAGTTCTCCATTTACTATTCATCTAGGTTCAACCAAAATGTACAGAGATTTGAAACAGTACTTTTGGTGGAACGGCATGAAGCAAGATGTGGCTACGTTTGTATCCAAATGTATGACTTGTCAGCAGGTCAAAATTGAACATCAGAGGGCTAGTGGTTTGTTACAGCCGTTGGAGATTCCTATGTGGAAATGGGATGAGATTTCCATGGATTTCGTTACTGGTTTGCCTACTACTCAGAAAAGACATGATGCGATTTGGGTGGTTGTTGATCGGCTAACCAAGTCTGCTCATTTCTTACCCATTCGGAAGAACTATGGTATTAGTAAGTTGGCGGAGATTTTTCGACAGGAAATCGTTAGACTGCATGGTACACCGACTTCTATTGTGTCCGACAGAGATCCGAAGTTTACGTCTCGTTTTTGGAAAGGATTACAGAAAGCTTGGGGAACTCGTCTTAAGTTCAGTACAGCATTTCATCCTCAAACCGATGGTCAGTCAGAGAGGACCATTCAGACTTTGGAAGATATGTTGAGGGCTTGTGCTTTGGAATGGACAGGTAGTTGGGATGAATATTTGTGCTTGGTGGAGTTTGCCTACAATAATAGTTGGCATGCTAGCATCAAGGCAGCACCTTTCGAGCTTTTGTATGGTAGAAAATGTCGAGCACCTATTTGCTGGGATGAAGTAGGTGAGCGTTTGATTGAAGGTCCGGAGCTCATCGAGATTACTAATGAGAAAGTGGCTGTTGCTAAGGAGAAATTGAAAGAGGCTAGATCGCGACAGAAGAGTTATGCTGATAAGCATCGACGTGACTTAGAGTTTCAAGTTGGAGATCGTGTATTTCTGAAGGTTTCGCCATTCAGAGGAGTTAAACGTTTTGGGATCAAGGGCAAGCTCAGTCCTCGATTCATCGGTCCGTTTGAGATTTTGGAACGTATTGGAGAGGTTTCGTATCGTCTTGTGCTTCCTCCGCAGTTATCGCACGTTCACGATGTCTTTCATGTATCTCTTTAGAGAGGATACCATTATCATCCATTGCATGTCGCATCTTATCCTTTTGATCGGATTCAGCCTGATATGTCCTTGTCTGAGGAACCTGAATCCATTCTGGATCGTCAAGAGGAGAGTTCATGTAGAAAAGGGTTTTTCCTTTTGTGAAGATTCTTGGAAGTTCAACCCAGAGCGTGAGGACTACCTGGGAAGACCGAAGAGTCTATTGCGAGCTAGTTATCCTCATTTCTTTGTCTGTTCTGGTTGTTTCGTTTCGTTTCATTCGTTTTCGTTCCGGTCATTTTAATTTTCGAGTGACGAAATTTTTTTTTAGAGGGGAAGAAGTTGTAAAACCTAAAATTTAACAAGTGTAAAATTACCAAAATACCTCTAATGCAAGAAAATTTCATAAAAGCTTAAATAAAATTCATTTAAAGGTTAGAAATTATGAAACTACAAAATATGGCAATTATGAAATTTTTGTAAGATTAAAATACATTATGTTATGTAAGAAAAATAATTAATAATTGTATATAAATATATATGCCGAAAATATGTATATTTATTTATTTATATAATACAACTAAATAAATGAAAATTGGATAATACAAAATATTCATGCAAAGTAAAATCAGTTATAGTCTAAGTTGAAAGACACCTGTATAACTCGGGCATAATCCTTTTATTATTCTCTTTTTTTACATTTTTCATTTGTAAATTTCTTAAAACCAAACTTCCGAAAACCCTAAAAACCTAAAGGAGGCGGCACAAAATTTTCCAAGGCAAGCAAGATTTTTCTTGGATGTTTTGAAGGTCAAGGATTGTGGTAAAAATAGTGGGAAGGTTGTTTAAATCTTGGTTCGATTGTGGTATTTGTTTTGGGTTCGAATTAAGCAACCGAATAGCATAAATTCATAAAATCACTAAGGATCATCAAAGGTAATTTTGTAACTCATGTTTCATCATATTAATTCGTTCTACACATAAAAAAAACATTCATGCATGTTATTTTGGTCGAATTAATTAAAACATGTTCGAAACCCTAATTTTTAGCTAATTATGAAATCGGCATAAAAATTATTTTTACAATTGATTTTATATTTTTATAAGGTTTTTTATATCATATAAGACTCAGATAAATTGTTGGAAAAATTTAGGAAGGATTCGAATAATTATTGGGGATTTTTCTTGGTTTGTCGATTTTCGAATAAAAGGAAAAAGGAAAGAAAAATGATAAAATAAATTAGGGTTAGGGTTTTACTATTTTGTCCAGGTGCATTTAATGCCAATGATTGAATAATAATTATGTTTGTGATTGGGAAAAATTAAATTAGGGTTTTGTGAATTAATTAGTTAGCCGAATTATGATTTAAAAGTATAAGGGGGTGATTTGTAATTTCTGAAACTATGAGGTCTGTTTTAAACATGTTATTATACTTATTATATTCTGTATAAAATAAGTTGGGGGGTATAAAATATCATATTGATATTATTTTGGATTAAAATGGTTAATTACATATAATAAGTAATTAGAAATTAATTAATTAAAATAGAGGGACTGAAATTGTAAATTCTGAAAAGTAAGGTGAAACATCTGAAAAAGACACCGAAAGGGTCTACTAACAAACCATACACCAAGACATCAAAAGTACCACAAAAAGCCATCACACACCTGTCGTCCCGTGTGCAATAATGCTTGTGTTATGATTATGTATGCCTTTGATGTCACACCATATTTGTAATACTTCTACCCTTTTAGGTCGGGGCGTTACACAAAGAGCACTAAAGACTTAGAAAAAGGTAAGATTAGGCTTCTTATCATACACCAGATCATATGGGGTTTTGTTATGATGAGTGTGAATGAGGGATCGGTTTTAGGTGTAACAAACAGTAGCAATAGCTTCTGCCCATAGAAACATCGGGGCTTTAGAAAATACCAGCATTGTCCTAACAGCCTCAACGAGAGTACGGTTCCATCTTTCGACAATGCCGTTTTGCTGTGGAGTCCTCAGAACTGATTTTTGGTGAAAGATGCCAACACTTTCATAATGTTGAGTCAGAACTTGATTGACAAATTTTGTGCCATTATCGGTACGGATGTATTTGACAGTTTTATTGAGAGCGACTTGTATTTGCTTCAAAAAATTAATGACGAACTCTGGGGTTTCATCTTTCGATCTCAAAAACTTAACCCAAGTAAACCTAGAATAATCATCAACGATGACTAAGATGTATTTCTTCCAATTAATTGTTTGCACTCGCATCGGTCCACATAAATCTATATGAAGGGTATTAAGAACTTTCAAGTTGGTGTTTTCAGTTTTGGGTGTCTGGGTATAATTTTTGCTCTTTCCTAGTTGACATGCGGAGCAAAGATGATCTTTCTCAAACTTTAATCTAGGTAAGCCTCTTACTAAATCCTTTCTTGCAAGGTCATTGATGGTACAGAAGTTCAAGTGGTTTAAACGATGATGCCATAACCATGATTTGTTCTTGGAGGCTTTGGACAACAAGCAGATTAGAGAGGACTTCAACATGTCTTCAACCGAGATAGTGTACAAATTACAATCACGAGAACCTTTAATTAATTCAACACCATTTGTATCTCTAACATAACATGAATGCTTCCTGAATGTAACTTCCAGATCAGAATCACAAAATTATCTAACAAAAAACAGATTATGTCACAGTCCTTCCACATAGTATACCCTAGAGATCATACTTCCACATAGTATACCAAAGTGGTCATTCTCAAATCTAACTTTATGAACTTTTTCACAAAATTCCTAAGTCGTGAGCGATCCCCTGTCATATGTTTTAAGCAGCCTAAGTCCAAATACCAAAGGACGATCTGTACGACCTTCATTTGAAAATAGACGAAGATGGAGAGTTTGGAAAGTTGGATCCCTAATTTTGGTTGGGTTCCTTTTGGTTAGCAGAAGCCATAGCAGATTGCATTGAGTCAGCAATTGCCTGATTCTCAGGTGAAATGGGAAGGCTAATGGGAACTGCCTAGTACTGTTGGTTTCTACATTGGTATCTGGTTTAAGATTTTTGATATGTGTGACTTAATTTCTTAGTTATCATAGTTTTACTAGTACTAACATTTTCAGTTTGCATAGCAGGCACTTCTTTGGGTTTAGTAAGCCTAGTTAAAGGGCACTGTTCTCCTAAAGTAAATATTCTTCCCGTGGGCCTCCATTGATAACCAACACTAGTAAGCACTTTTCCTGATGCTTTCCATACTTGCTTAACTTGCTTAGGTTTCCAAACTTGCTTAAATTTGCGCATAACATTTTTAACAGAGGGGGATGCATTCATAGAGTGCAAATAACTAACCACACATAAATCATGATTTGCAAAAATTAAGCATTTGTTACATGTTTGGCAAACAGAATGAGAATTCAAATTAATTATAGTACGCTTAGAGCTAATACTAGAATCCCACGATTCGTAATTTTCAAACTAGACTTATTGGTCCTAGGGTGTTCTTCTACTTTCTTCTTGTTGACACTTTTAGCCGACGAGATCCTATTTTTCTTGGTATTGCTCCTAGGATATGACCCGTTAGCATCAGTGCAACTGTTTACTCCTGTAGAAGGAATGACAGGGACGTTAGTCTTCTAAATGTTCAGTTTCTCTACATGCTTGTATGCTTTATTATTTGACGTTTCACATTGGTCCTTAAAAGTAACTTGCTTTGTCCTATTTAAAGGGGTAGAGACATGCTTTTTATCTCGTGTATTGAAGTCTTTTAGACAAGTACCCATACCATATTCTAACAGTTCCTGAGAGTGTTTAGTGTAAAGGCAAGAAGATGCAAGTGATCTATCTAATGGTCTTTCAACATTAGCTGCCTCTACTATCTCGCGAAGGGTTTCTACAATTTCCTTAAGATATTTGAGATAATCTAGATAAGCTTCCCTATTGTTCCTAATACGAGGGGGAAGTGGTTTAACATCTATAGCATACCTACCTAGTGCAAGAACTCTTGGTTTTACAGAATCCATAGTGATGCATTTTAGATTTTCATGTATTTGGGCTTTCAGATTCTCATTTTTAGTTAACAAGGGTGTTGTTTGTTCAATATGTTTAGCACGTGTGATCTTAATAGAATCATACATGTCATTGTAATGCTGTTTAATTTTTGCATTCTCAATTTTTAATTGCGTTGTCCTTTCCTTGAATGGAAGCTTTCTTTTTTTTCGATTACAAAGACTGAGTCAAAATCAATAGCATCTCGAATGGGTAAAGATGTGTTGTTTCCAAAACTTTCTTTAAGGCTTTGATACTTTAACTGTAAATTTAAGTGATGTACCTCAAGATTGGAAAAAAAATGTTTTACTAATTCATTATGATCATCTTTCTGAACCTTATCATGTAATTTAGAAAGCTCTGCTTTAAGTTCCAGACAACGTGCTTGAACAACAATGTGGGCATCATGCATTTTAGTGAATCTAGATACAGTAAGCTCAGAATTTGTTGCAATATAAAACACGTCTTTGGACAAGCAATCAACAAGTAAATTATCATTTGAAATGAGAATATTTTTCCGTTCAATCTCATCATGCTTCCTATTTACAACATTTTGGTCAACCTCAGCTTCCAACTCTTCAAAAATTTCATTCATTTCTTTAATTTCTTTAGTTAGAGCCTTTTGAATACCCTCAAAATGGCCTTTAAGTGTTTTGAAAAATGGAATGACTTCGGTGAGATAGCATTCCTTGGTTTGTTCAAAACCCCTTTCCACTTCAGTGAGCCCCGTTGGTGTAATTCTCTTTTTACAGGTTTTTTCAAATTCTAAAAAAAGTTGTATAAGTGCAAAAATGTTAATTTTCACTTGACTTTTTGTTAGAAGCACCCTAGGGACAAGCATTGCAGGTGTATTTGGAAGATACACCATCAACGTTTTTATTGGTCTTGAAGCTGTGGTCTGCTCTTTGAGAGCTTCTGCTTTCATCTTGATGAGATCCTTGGACCAAAATATCTGCTATGGTGTGAAAGTCGCTAAATAATTCTCTTTTAAGTAATCATGTGTGCAATCTTAACCTTCTTTTTCACACACTCTGGGTCTTTCATTTTTTCATTCATTAGTTTTCTAGTAGTCTCAGCTATCTCTAGGGTATCCTCTGAGTTGTGCACTATGGCCGAGACATGATTGGTTTTGATAATTTCATGTCTATTATATAGAGCAGGCTGAACTTGCTTTGCTCGGGTAAGACATAAGGGGTTCTTGTAGCCAATAGCTACCTTTTTAGTTCATCATAATAAGGCTTTGGTTTACACAGCATGTGAACTGTTTGAAGAGACTGGTCTTGTTTGTATAATTTATCCTTGGCCTTTTCTTTTAAAGCTTTCATGTCCAAAAATTCTTCAAGGTATTTGTTTTCTTTCTGTTTAAAATCCTTTTTCAAAGATGTAACTTCTTCTACCATTGACTTGTTATGGTTAATGGTAGAGGAAAGTTACATTTTTGCAGAATGAAGTTCCTTTTTCAAATTTTCTTCCTTAATATTACGGTCAGTGATAACTATTCTTAATTGTTCTTCAATTTTTTGTTCTCTTTCAGTTAATTCAAACTTGGCCCGTCTCTCATACAGTTCAATTTGTTCTTTATATGTAGCAAGTTCAACGGTCAATGATGCATTAACTACATTGTTCTGCGTATTCGCAGAGGCATATTGGGCTGACTGTTCATGGATTTCATTAATTATCATCATTTGGCATAGAAGATACATTATTTTATACAACATATACTGCGTTGTCCTTTACATACCGATCATACGAAATCATATTACTATCACTCATATAATCAGCATATAAGTCAACAATGTGGTATGGTTTTACATTGTCATGCATCTCGTGTACTTCATGATGCTCACAAACAGCATCCTGATAGTTGTCATGATCTAGTACCTCTGATAGAATGTCTGAATCATATGATGGACTGGCTTCATCATAGACAGGATCTGCTGATGAGAGATTTGCCATAAACATAGTATGTGCAGTGGGAGCCTCATCAACATTAGAATCAAAAGCATCACAATCATCATCTTGAAAGACATTATCCACATTGAGTGCTAAATCTTGATCCGGTTGCTCATCCATATTGTCATCAACAGCATTGTCTTGTCCACCTGCAATAAATAGCAGTTGTTCTTCATCCAATGCCACCCCATTCTCCTGAGCTTGCATTAGCAACATTTTGTCTTTGAAGTATTCTTAGTTTAGTGGTCGCTTAGGCTGAGTGCAATTCCTTATATGTGGCCTATATAGTTGCAGTTGTAACATTTAATCTGCCTAGCTTGACCTGGATTTTCATTCCCAATTCTATTTTGAGCTCCTCCATAACCAGCTGCACCTGTACCTCTTACATTGTTCCCCTGGCCTCTATTCTGTCAACCCTAAACATTCTGAACAATAACCCTGCCATCTTGAACTGTGGCTTGGTTCCTTGTATTTGATGGAGTTCTGAGTTGATTGTTAGTTTGAGGAAGGTATGTTTTGTATTATTGGGTGAGTAGGGCAAGTGTGTTGGTTAAGTTCTCAAATAAGTTGTCTGTTGGAAGAGTCCTGAGTCAAGTTGAGTGTTGTCAGCAAAGTGTGGTTGAAGATGTGTGGATGGTAGAGTGGTAGATGATTGTGAGTAGTACTGCTGATGTAAAACATTAGACATCAAGGCGAGAGGATCAACATTGGGTTGAGTGAATTGTTCCAATATCATTTTGTTCTCATTGGCATGTGCCTCATGTTGCTTCAGATAAGCATACAACTGATCATAGTTGGAGTCCCTCAATCCTATGTTCAGTTTCACTACTGTTATGAATGTACCCCATTCAGGCAACATGTTATTAACAAACTTTGAATTCAACTACATTCTGGACATGGTCATCTTGATGTTTCGCATGTCATTGATGAGCTTGGCAAACCAAACATAATAGTTATGAATGGTTTCTCCTTTGTTCTGATGGAAGTGTTCAAAGTCATCATACAGTTGTGATTCATGATCTTCTTTCATTAATTCAGAACCTTCAAGGAGCATCTTCACATTATCCTAAATGTCTTTTGCATCACTATAATGATTGATAAGAATGTAAATGTCTTTTGGTAACCCTTGAAGAAGGATATTCGTTGCCCGAATGTCATCGTTATACCTATCCTTATCTTCAGGTGAAATGTCAGAGTAGACTCTAGCTCGTTCTGGACCTAGATGTAAGGCACCTTTATTCCCTTCAGCAAGTGTTTCCTGAAATGTTCCCATTTTGATAAGGTCCTTCATCAATCGACTTTAGGATGTTCACCCTATTCTCTTTACCCCGACAATACAGTCAAATATGTTGTTGCCATGATGCAAAGTCAGTCCTATATGCATAGGTGGGTGGGTATCAAAACCGGCATATTGGATATCTTCCGATAGATTAACCATCTTAATTGGTTGTGAAATGATTTAAGTTGATCGAACAATGATTAGTGAGTGTATGTTAAAAGTGGTGATGTTTGTTTAAGTGTTTTGTTGTTTGAGTTTGTTACGTTTTTCAAGTTTGAAAAATAGTCTAAATGCCAAAGTGGTCCAATATTCCAAAACAATATCCCAAACCGCTGGAATAATAATCAAACCGCTATTGTTAAACTGCTACCGTCCAACCGCTATGAAGAATTTATACCAAACCGCTACCACGAAGAAAAATGGCCAGAGGTTTGATTCTCAAAATACCTTGAGAAAAATCTTCAAAATCTGTAAACCGCTACCGATCAAACTGCTACAATTACCAAATCTCTACTAGTAAACCGCTACACTAGAGGACAAACTGCTACTGACAAACCTCTGCCTAATAAGACAAATTGTTGTTAGAAATGACAAACCTCTAGCATAGTGTACAATTAGACAAACCGCCAGAACAATGTACTTTCCTGACAAACACTGCTAGAACAGTACACCAAACTGCTATGAATAACAAAACAATAGTATACCAAACCGTATGCGAATGAAATACGAAATTTTTACACTTAAAACAACTAAAATCACCCTTTTGAACATTTTGACTTGGTTTCTTTTGAACAAATGAGTACTATAAGGCTATAGCAACTACAAAAGCATAAATTTTAACACAAGAAATGTGAAAATCAATGAAACTCAAGACCAAGAGCTAAAACCTCCTAAAACTCAACTTTTGATCTAAACCAAGCACTAAAACGCACACATAAACGATCTAATCATCCCATGAGCTCTGATACCAATTGTAGGATATTAGAAATCATAACATAGTGGAAGATAGATGGATTAGCCAAATCTAAAGAGAGAAAGTAAGAGAGAAAAACTTTCTAGTGAAAGAAAGTGAACTTGTATAATGAAATGACTAACCACTTCTACCAAGGCATGGAAGAGGCTTATATAGTAGCATACAAAATTATCCCAAGGCCTTGGTATGGGCTTACACATTAGGTTTAATTACCCGACCCAATATCGAACGTCATACGATTAACTATTAACTACGAGCTATAATAAATGGTAAAATACACGGGGTGACCGAGTCTTTTTCTAATATCTAACAGAACGCAAGCAAGGAAAGAAAGAGAGACAATTTTTATAATGTGTGTGAAATAATGAATGAATGTGTGTGTTTTAAAATCATATAAGATAATGTTTAGTACTAGCATGGAACCAACAAGCTAAAATAGTGCCTTCTTGCTCCCTTGTGAGGCTCGAACCGGCTAGAGGCTTCTAGGGGAAACCTAGGAGCGTTTTAGCTCTTATCGGGTTACTAAATGGTCAAATCTCATGATTTAAAATGTGACCCAAAGTTTCCTAGTATTTTTAATGAATGTAAAAATGTTTTTAGATGAACTTTGACTATTTACACTATGGGTAAATAAGTTAATTTTCTTTAAATTTACTATGGATCTTTAACGAACGTGTCAGGACACGTTGCTTGGGATTTTAAGCCGTTTACGAGAAAATATTCTAGGAATTGATTAATTATGAATAAAATCATCTATACTGAGATAATTAAAGAGAATAATAGTACTAATGATTAAATAGATAATAAATAGATTACTGATAAGTCTCGGAAATTGATCTGACGGGAATAGAAAATGATAAAAGTCTAAGGACTAAAATAGAACATTATGAAATAGAAAATCCACAAGGGTTACATTCTACAATGGTCTGGGCACTATGAACCACCAATTTCTAGACTCACAGGGGCCAGTTCCTGGCATGACACCTGCTCGGGCTATCTAGACTATGGCTGACCACTCCCAAAAGTGGCATGACGGTTCATCAAGTAGGAGCGTAGATAGCAATAATAACTCTAAAGGAATCGCTGCCATCGTAAGTAAGCTAGATAGCTTAGGCCTAGACATGAAGAAGCCTAATGAAAATGTGCATGCTATTTAAGTAGGATGCCAAACTTGCGGAGGAGCTCATCTCGACAAGGAATGTCCTATCAACAAGGAAGTGAAAAGTATGAAAGAAGTGAAATATGGAGAATTTGGATGCTCTTCCCCTTTTAACAATGGAGCTAAATATCGTGTCGGCCCACCTGGATACTACACACGCATAGACAATCGACCACCTTTTGGAGAAAAAAGGCCAAGCTTAGAGGATCTATTAAACAAGCACCTTGAGGAGTCAATACGAAGGAGGGCTGAGATGGGGGAATGGATAAAGAAACTCCAAGAGAACACGAAGATTAACTCACAAAATCAAAGCGCCTTTCTTAAAAATCTGGAGACCCAAATCGAGCAACTAACAAAAGAGTTTCATGCAAAATTAGCTAGTGAAATATCCAATTCATCGGTCGGGCAATGCAAGGCAGTTTATAAGGAACCAATCAACAATACATCTTCTAATGAAACTAACCAAGTATCCTTCATTGCTAATGATGACACACAAGAAGAATATAAGGTGCCAACGAGAGTCTTGCCATGCCAACTACCACCAAAGGAGTTGAATCCAAGAAGATTTACTCTTCCTTGTACTATTGGAAATCTAAATTTTTATGCTATGGCCGACTTAGGTGCTAGCGTTAATGTCATACCTAAATCCATTTTTAAACATTTGAAATTGGCTAAACTTAAGAGAACCGACATGCTAGTAGAAATGCCTGATATGACAAAGAGGACCCCTATAGGAATAGTGCAAAATATACTAGTTAAAATTGATAAGTTTTTATTCCCATCAGATTTTATAGTTATGGACATGCTAAGAACGCACAATGAAACTGTGATTCTTGGTATACCATTCCTAGCTACCATTCATGCCAAAATCAACGTTTTCAACAAAGAAATCTCTTTAGTAATCAGGGATGACAAGGTTACTTTTGATATGGATAAGAAAATAAGTAATTATATGATAAACTCCATTCATAATGATGGGCCCCCTAACCTCCTAGACATGAGCGATAGAGCACCATCAATTGAGTCCTCGCAATTTAAGAAATCTAACAACCTGTATCGTCAAACCAATAACGATAATTATATGCAGGAAAAAATTAGCGAGAGTAAGGGTGCTTAAACCAGACACGAACACCCTAAGTACGCATTTCTGCAAACCCATTAAGAAAAACTGCAAACCCTTAAGTTATGTAACGGGGGGAATGAAATCTATGGTTTAAATGAACAAGGAGTTGTAAAATATTAGTATTGTTATCTTGATAATAAGAGAAAAGGCATAAAGGGGGATGGTCTATCATTTCTTAACTTTCTCTTAATAAGGTACGGGAATACACAAAGCAATGATTTGATTTAGGACAATAGGTATGTGAAATGGTGTAGTAAAAATTCTAGCCCTAACACCCCCGCTTTGATTTTTACTTCTGTCCAAGAAAATTGCAACCCCAGACCAAAGGACTATCCCTTTGAGCAATGGTTATTGACAAAGGTATGACACACTTGCATAAGTGAATCAGTAAATAAGGCCTTGTTAAAATCATGGCTAATTGGTTTTTTTCAAGAAGAACTAGTCAAGGATCCGCGATCAAGAAGCTTTGATGACTACAAGTGGGTATTTGAATTAGAAATAAATCAGTTAGCTGATGAGTATGAATTAGGGATAGGAAAGAGAGGACATATGCTCGATGATATATAGGAGAATTGCAAGAAAGTCTAGGGGGATAATGCATACTGGTGGCACGATCATGGGTTAGAAGACGATGAAAGACAAGAAATTAGGGTAAACATTGAGGAGTATGACCCACCAAAGGTTTATGTGGAAGCTTTTGAAGTAAGAAGATACTCATTTGATAGCGGCCAAAGTTTCATTTGTGTTACTAGTGAGTTGAAGGATACTTTACCATTAGGAAGGGAAAACGGATCTAGGTTCATAGAAATGATCCGAAATGAACTAGATATAGGAGGGAAGATCTGAAGAAAGATATAGCCTCGTCTAGAGTCTAACTTAAAGACTCATGAATAAAAAAAGTGTTTGTCAGGAGACAACCCGTCTTCTATTAATAAATTTTCATTTTTAGTTGGTTTTGTATGCTTCTTACTTAATTTTGCAGGTTCTCTCAGCAAGGAAATAGAGATCAAAGTCACTTTAATTCGTATTCATATTGTAAAAATGTTTATGTTTAGGCGTAACCACTCCAGTTACGCCGTAACAGATTTAGTTACGACGTAACCCTTTACATGGTTACGCTGTAACTAGTTGAAACAAAAATTTTAAAATATTTTTCAACTTGCTTACGGCGTAACTCATCCCTTGATTACGCCGTAACCCATTCTTGAAAACCTTAATTTTGTTTGATACCTTTACAAAAACTTGTATAATTTAAATAAACTTTGTGGGTACGTTCTCTGGAAATCCTCACAAGACTTCACTCGTCTACTTGGGCTACCAAGTGGTTTAAAAAGTTTGTTGCATAAGCTAAATGCAACCGTAATTTCTACAAAAGTAAGTTAGGTTTTCCCTGTATATTTTGTTTTGAACATTTATTGCTTATAGTTAGTCTAGTGATTTCAGGGGATACGAGGTTGCTCAAGTGACGCTTGGCAAGAGTTCATCTCTTGCAATTACCATTCAAAGTATTGAGCAATGCTCAAGGGAGTATCTTTTTCTAATTATACTCTTATTCTTGAATTTTCATTTTCTTAAATGTACAATATGGACATTATACAAACCAAGTAGGGGAATGGGAGTAGAATTACTACTTGACCTATATTTGCCTTCGATTTTCTAGTTTTCTTGAAAAATCGTGCCAATTTAAAAAAAATTGACATGTTTTTCTTACTAAACTAGAATAAATCTTTGACGAGCGCACTATTACCCTTTATTTCAATTGGTGAGGTTTAGCCTAATGATTCTGTTTTCATCTATTATACAAAAATCCACCAAAAATATGAGTGTGCCGGTAGTATTATAGACTTTAGAACTTGGCATGTAAAACCTTTATGTGTGTGTTTATTGACTTGTTACACTGACTTGTCAACCTTCCGTGTAAAACCCCTTGTTGCAAATTTTAGTGCAAGATACCCTTAGATCACCCTGTTGAGCCAATCTTTGTTTTTCAACCCTTTATGTTAAATGTGTTGTCACACCATTTCTTCTTAGCCAACCCTGTAGTCTATAATATATATGTGTTGAAATCTCTAGATACTTAAGTCCATGGTTCGGGGAAATAGGTTCAGAAATTTTACGCGTTCGTGGAAGACCTATCATTGTTGATCCATAAAGACCCCCTGTATCATCACTTTTGATATCGTTCATCTCAAGTGGGGGGATATATGTATATTGCTACAGGGATAATATAAAAAAGAGAAAAATATAAACCTTTGTAGCATATTCATGTTGGTTACGTGTTATAAAACCAACAAGTTATAAAAGATATAAAGATGGTGCACCTATAAGCCATCCGTTTGCTAATGATATAAAGATGGTGCAACTATAAGCCATCTGTGTGCTCAAGATATGAAGATGGTACAGCTATAAGGCATATGTATGATTGTGAAGGATGGGCTAGTAGCCTTTAATTTTGGATCAAATTTTCGCACTTGGATACTTGGACTTATGGATGGACAGTAGCTGGTTATAACAACCTTAGATTATTTAAACTATTTGTTTTGTGTAATTTATTAACACCAATTAAATATGTATCCCATTTCTTATCCTACACTTTATTACAATTTAGACCTTTAGCCTACTCGAGTTAAGGAGTGAGTAATTGCATGTGTCTCTCTCATAGATTTGGGCGAGCATGTGTAATTTTGTCACCTTTTCTGGATCAGTGGTATCAGAAAGAATCAAACAAATGTTTAAGCTGGTATGTGTCACCCTTGTTTCCTTTAAGATCTATTTAGACCCTAATTCTAGCTGGTGTAGATTTGTGTACTTTCTAAGCCTATGATAGAATACATGCTATGATAGTGTAGTTGAGTGATCACCCTGACAATAAAACACTTAGACTAGTGAGAGTTGAGTAATTTTGATCCCCTTTTCGTGAGTTGTTCGGCTTTGATGTTTTCTAGCATAAGTAAATTATGAATTCATTCATCCGAGTTAAATTGGGGAAATCTTTTTACGAATTATTCTGAAGGGTCTACTTGAGGGCAAGTAGAAGTTAAGTGAGTGGATATTTGATAACATCAAATAGTTGATACTTTTTGGTATCAAAATCACTATCAAAATGCTTGTAATTATTTTATAAATGCCTAAAAATGATACTTAATCTCTTTATATTTCGTCTACAAGAAGAAAACGAGCATTTGAGCAAGAGATGTGAGATTTGGACATGGATATCAAGCAAATGAAGGTTTTCAAGGCCAGTTACGGCGTAACCACCTCGCAAGAGTTACGCCGTAACCACACTAATGAAGAAATGAGTAAGCATCCCTTATTAATGCGTAACCACATCATTAACATTACGCCGTAACTTACCACGATGAAGAAGGATTACTTATCCTAGTCAGGATTACGGCTTAACCATGGCGTTACAGTTATGCCGTAACACATTTTAAGCCTATATTCGAGAAGCCCACATCAACATGGTTTCGCCGTAACACACCTCAACAGTTATGGCATAACCAATTCGAAAACTATAAATAGAGACCTCATTCAGCACATTCGACATTACTCCTTCCACCACAGTTCCAAGAGGCGATCCAAGCCTCTAGAAGTCGAATAATTCCACCAGAAGTCTAAGGGAGAAATCACTACATTAAATTTTGTATTTAATCGTTCATAAACACATTCTGTAAGACTTGTGATGATTCAATCCATGATTCCTTTCATTTACTCTTGCTGTATTATTACCGATCGGCTAAGCACTCCTAGTGCTGGCCTAGTTATGAATTCACTTTTGTTATGATTATTCCTCATTTATTTATCGTTTGAATTAGATATCCTATTTTTTTCATTGATCACTGATTTTTGGTAGTATGGAGGGTGGTTTAGATTCAGTTCATTCTCTAATTAGGCTGACTTTTTGAACTTAGGATCAGCGGGGTACTAGGGTAGGATTGCATCTATCCCTAGTGTAGGAATTTACCAAATTACCGGCTTTATCACATTAAATACTTAAAAAGTTCATGAACTCTTTCAGAGGGGGTTAATAATCTATCCAGGTTATAAACAGGTCTTTAGGATAGTTGGAGATTAATCACTATGAACTTGGATGCCCTGCCCTCGTGATCTTAGGGGAATTAGGATCGCAAAGTAAGTATAGGACAGACTTCAAATGCCAATTACAGAACCACTAATAAAACGATATCTAGACATTGCTTTAGGAAACAATATGTAAAACCCCGTATTTAAGGTCACTACTAATTTTAAATGTCATATCTAATTTTATAAATCTCAAGACTTTACTTTTATATTTTAGCCGGTTTTTAATAAAATCGTCCATTTTAAGTAGTCATGAATGTATTATTTGAATTTTACCCGTTATCGATCAAGAAATCCACGGACGTCATATTTTGCCTCAAGAGCCGTTTTAAATTTATTTTGTCAATAAAATCTATTTTTATTTATTTTTATTTATGTTCGGCCGAACTGATTTTAAGAATCGTGTTTTTATAAAATTTATCGAGTCGGGCTAGTTTTAGGGCCGGGAATCAAAAAATGTAAAATATTTAACAAAAGTGGCCGAAGCCCTCTCCTATTCCCTCTTGTATTTGGTAGCCCACACAACCAAACATACTTATAAATATTTTTTTTATTACAATCCAACAATATAGTCCATATCCACTAATAGAGAAAATTAACCCATTGTTTTTCTTTCTTTTCTATATAACCGAACCAAACAAACACCCCTTATTATTTTTGGCTCCTACAAAATTAAAAACCAAACACTCCTTTATATGTTTCCTTGTTTTAAATACCTACAAAAACACAGTATTATATTTTACCAAAATTATCTTCTCTCTCCCTCTCCTTCTTTCTGTTCTTTGACGCCAGGCAAAAAAAAACCCCAACACCACCATCATCAAATCTTCATCCAATCACTCCTTTTTATCCTAAATCACCTATAAATTAAACCCTAATCATCCTACACCAATAAAAACAACCATTCAAGTGATTTGGAGATTTATGGATTTTTAAAGAAATCAAGTTTTATGGTTTTTGATTTAATTGAAGAATGGAGTTAGTGCAAGTGTTAAACAAGAAAGATTTGTTCACGATTTGGTTGGGTAAATTTGAGTTTCAAAGTTGTTGTGGTGTCTTTTTGGATTGGCCAAACACAAAACCCTTTAAGGGTTTATTGTTTTTGATTTCCTCTAGTTTCTATAGCATTGTAAGAACTTTTGTTTTTATTTTACTTTGATCTCTTATGTATATATGCATGCATGATGATTTTTATAATTTGGGATCCATGACAAAGTTGTGAAAAGATGAGTTTTAGCATATGAATGTTTGATGATGATCTCATAGGTTTAGTATCAATTATAGGTTAGTTTGAGAGTGTTGAATGTGAAATATATGCGAAAATTGAAGATTTGTGAGGGTTTCAAAACCCTCCTTTCGACCAGAAAATTTAGGCTTGATTTGGTAAGATGATTATTGTTGTAATCTGAGTTTTAACTGATTAGAGTGGTGGTGGTCGTTATTATGAATGTGTGGTAAAAATTTGAGCTTCCAACTCTTAAAAAAAAGATATGGCGATTTGAAGTTGAGAAATTGTTTTCGCAAAATTCTGCACACGTTGTTTTTGTACAAAATTTTAGTCTATTTTGCGAGTAGTGTAACTTGGTCATGCCAATAGCTTTTCTAGAATTGCAGGACCCTATGATTAAGTGCTTCGAGTCTAATTTCCAACGAACTAGGCCTCGTCGATTTTCAGAATATAAAAGTGAATCAAACCCTTTGTACAAGATTAAGTGTCAAAACTATGTTTGCTGTCCAGAAATTCGATTGTAAAGATGATATGTGCAAGCGGGTCAAAACTTATTATTTTTGGACGAAATTTAAACTTGAGGTTGTCCATGATATGTGTGCCTTACTGGATTTTTTTTAGATTTTTATAAAATGTTTTGAGGGGTCTGCTGTAGCCAACGTTTGCAAAGTCCAGCAGACCTTGTTTTAGAACAAGTGTTATTGACGTGTCTTTCATAATAAGATTACTTAAGCCATGATTTATGGGTGAAATATGGTAGTTAAATATCATATAAGGGTAACTTAATATGGAGGGAGATCGACTAGTTCAACCATTTAACATTACTTTAAGTCAGCCGATCATCTAGCTAAAACGTTACAATTTTCAGAAAAAGTGTAAACTAACAGAAATAATAAGTGGAGTTGTCGTGGATTCCTAAGTATAAATTTTTATGCGCGTGCTATATATATACATGATATAAATACAATAAGTTACATATTTTATAGCATTCAAATATTAATAATATATTATTATTAATAGGTTGCGGTTGATTGTTGACACTCGTCTTTCTCGTTTGAATTTAATAATATATTTCTTAATCACTACTCTTATCCACGGTGAGTCCATAGCCTCGCATTTAATTCTTTTTATGTTTTAAAAACCCGCGAGGGAGATACATGCTTGTTTTAGAAAATCAAACACAGGTAATTTTATTATGTGAACATTGCTATGAGTGTATTGTTGTGGCCCTTCCTTCATAAACCGTCAATCACCGCTAACCGGTGAACGCTAATGTAATAATAATAGATCTATTTTGGCCTAACAACCTGTCTTGCGTGTGTTCCTTGCGAGGGCATACAGAGACATATTGTATTTAGTATTGGTAGTGTGTAGCACTATCACTCCGGGTTGGGCACATAGTTAAGGTTCGGTTCGTGGCTCTAGCTTCGTTGTGATTGTTCTATGAACTAAATATTTTGCTATGCTTGTGTTCAAAATGATTGTTTATAAACTCTATGGATTCACTCAACATTTTTGTTGACATTTTAGCATGTTTATCTCTGGTATATGCTTGCTAGCTTGGATGGGACGGCGCGTGAATATCGAAGGACGTGGACTTGGTGGACTTTATACATACGATAAAATGTTTTTAAAGAATCTTAGTCATGTTGTGGCTCATTTAGAACCGAGTTTCATAAAATTTATTGGGACCTTGTAACTCTGATCTTTTAAATAAAAATTGAATGTAAACTTTGTTAGTAAACATTTCTTTTAAAGTCGTTTACCGTGACTCGTGAGCTTGTATTATGTAGTAGCACCCCAATGTTGTATTCCGTTGCGTTGTAAATTTGGGGGTGTTATACAATAATAACAGTAGTAATGAATTAACTAGATTAGCACGCTTTTCTCCCTGACTGTTCTCATATCATTTACTTTTAGCATTTATTTTCTAGTTAAAATTCTCAAATCAATTCAAAAATCATTTTCTATTAGTGACATAATCAAGTTAAAACTAATACAACTAAGCACTTGGGACGACCTCGGATTTACCAAATCCTGCACTACATACGATCGGGTTCTCTGCCCGTTAGTGCGTGTAGACATCGGTAGACAAGTTTTATAAAAACATGAAAATAAATTATTCAAAACAATCTACGCATCACTAGAAACCATAACAAATCACCCAGAAACCTTCAAAACTCACTCAGAAATGAAAACCCAAAAATTTTATACCCTAACTCGACATACTTTTTTGTAAGTACGCCGAACTTCACACATTTCGTTACGTTTTTCTCTTAAAACGTCATTCCTTCCTCAAAAACAAAAGTAAAATTAAGTTTTTATGAAATCCCAAACTATTTGTAAACTAAAATATAAAAATTCAAATTTTCGACCCAAGAACGCCGCATAATATCTTTTGTGCACCGCACTTCTCTGCTCAGAAAATAATATTTATCTCTTTCGATTTCGATTTTGCTCTCTTATCTACCGTACCCTTCATCAACAGTTGATTTTGGATGCATACATGTTCTTCTGATACTCAACCTCTTACACAATTATTCGTACCAAAAAATACCTTATACCAAAGACGTAGATGAAAGAAAAGGGTCCCAATCGAACAAAAAGACAAACGACCTAAAAATCCTAGAGAAATCTTCCAACCTATCCACGATATCTCTCATTTCCAATTCTTCATCAAACTTATTAAACTTCACGATCCCATGGCTAAGCCCGATGTTGAACCCATGTGGGCAACCGATATTGCCAATGAGTTTGCAATCAAAGGCAATCATTTGACTCTTGTCAAAGGAACCCAATTTGATGGTCGAAACAAGATAGATCCTCATAAACACATTCACAAATTTCTCGGTGTATGCGATATGTTCAAATATGGAGCAACAAAAATCGAGGTCGTCAGGCTCATGATGTTTCCCCTATCACTGACGAAGGAACTATCAAATCCTGAGATGAACTTCGAACACCTTTTATTAGAAAATTATTTCCCCCATCATTATTCGATCGACTCCTTAGAGAAATCCAAGGATTTTCCCAAAATGAATGAGAAACTCTCACTGATGCATGACTAGGCATGAAGGAGTTACTCAGAAATTGTCATGGACACGGTCTGACAAAAGGAAGTATAATCAAAATCTTCTATCATGGTCTTGATGAACCTACTCATGAAGCTCTGAATGCAGCGACATGAGGAATCTTTCTGTACAAAACCCCTAAACAAGCTTATCAACTCCTTGAAGATAAAGTCCTACTCAAACTTGATAGGGCTAAATATAAAAAACCTAAAACTGATGTCTGAAAAACTATAGCTTTCACCGATGAAGGCATAAATAATTCTAATACTAACACAATTATGGCAAGAATGGATGCCATGGCCATAAAGATGGATGCTCAGTACAAAGAAATGAAATAAAAATCTTAAACCGAATGTAATAGATGCGGAGGTAATCACTCAATCGTAGATTGCAATGATGATAACACACTCATGTATCGTGAAGAAGAAGAAAAATTTATCCAAACATTCTGACGTACCCGTTTTTACAATGATTATTACGATCATGACTCAAATCGTGATAATTGGCGTTCTTGCAGAATATCCTATTACAACAGAGACTACCATAGACCCAACACTAATGAAAAACTAGATCTCTAAAAAAACTCAGTGATTTTATAAAATCCCAACAAGCATCAAATCTCTTTGTGAAAGAAACATTCATGGATCTTAAAACAAATTAAAGTTCACAACCAAAAACCACCAAGCATCAATCCAACACTTAGAAGCAAAATTCAATAGACTTGCTGATAAGCAATCTGCTCGACCTTTTGGATCCCTTCTAAGTAATACCCAACCAAACCCTAGAGGAAGCTCATCCAAACCTTATCAACCACCTCAAGCTCGAAACGAGCAAGTAAATGCAATCTCCACCAGGAGTGAAAAAGTATATGACCGACCACCCAGCCTAAACAATTCACAACTTGCTATCAAATTTTAAAGCGATGACGAAGAACCAACACCATACAATAATCAAGTAAAGAAACACCTATCTTGAAACCATACAAACCATGAATACCAAACCCCCAATGTCTTAGGAAAGAAAAAATGGACGCATAATAAGAAAAATTCCTCAATGTGATGCATGTCATTCGAATCAACATACCTCTTTTTGATGTTCTAGTAGGAATGACAAACTATGCCAAATTTATCAAAGAACTAGTTATGAAGAAACCTAAATTAGAACAAATCTCCTTAGTTTTTATCAATGATGAATTCTCAGCTATCATTCAAAACAAAGTTCCACCCAAACTTAGAGACCTTGGAAGTTTTCTTATTACTTGTACCTTCAGCAAAACTTTTTCTTGCAACACCTTGACCGATCTTGGCGCTAGTATTAATCTTATGTCATAGTCTCTGATGAGGTGTCATTTTATACACTTTTTTGGGGTCATTTAACACTCTAAATCATGAAAATATGCCCAAATTATGTACTTAATATTTCCTTTTTGTGTTTTTAGCACTTGGATGGCTTTTGGAAAGAATACACATGACTTGGGCTCATTTGGAGAAGAAACGGACAAGATTACAACTCTACACCAAATCTTATGAAGAAAATGCATATAGTGGCTGGAGACGGCGTCACGATTCATTATGACGGCGTTAGGATTTTGATGACGGCGTCAGGATCCAAACGACTTAAACAAGCCCTAGAAGATTCGGTAGGGGGACGGCGTCAGGATTATAATTTGATGCTGTCGCGCCTGTTTATCTATATATACTAACTCTTTTTATTAGTTTTAAGTATGTAACTCTTGGGAACTGAACCCTACCTTTAGAAGTCAATTGTAACAACCATTTTGGTTCATTTTTAGGGTGTCAAAACCCTCTTGTATCAACTTTAAACACATGTTTTAATCAAGTAAAGTCTTCTATCTTTTATCATTTAATATGTCTATGTGTTGTTTGATTGATTCTTATTCTTCGCTTCCTTTTAATACGTTAGGCTAGATCCATTAGTATTTACTTATTATTGCATGAAACTTAGTTTGTAGATACTTTTAATATTGCTTTTTGTGATGGATGTGCGCGTTAGGCTCTAGAAAACTAGCCATAAGATATTAAATTGGCATAGACATCTACGGAAACGCGAGTGTGTAAAAAGGATACCATCAGTAATAGTCATCATACTACCTTACCCCTAATATGGTTGATCCTTCTTAAGTGTTTTCATGCATGTAACGTACTCTTAGGGGCCTTGTAATAGTCTTTATACTACCTTACCTATGTTGCCTTAACGGAATATTACATGGACGGCGGATTTGTGTAATCTGTTTATGACCTAGGAAATACTTACACAGATCATCGCAAGAGTGACAAAGCAATAGGATTAGAAGAAGCAAACTAAGAAGTAGTGCATGATTAAGTAAATACGTTTGATTTACCATATAAGTTCTCACCAAAGTAGTTTACTTTTATTATTTTGTTTAAATAGTTAATACCAAAACCAACCTTTAAAACCTGAATTTTATTTGCTTTCTAAAAATATAAAAATACCAAAAAGAATCTTCTCTCAACCCCTTAGACCTTTTTTATATTCTGTTCGAGCCTTCTCAACCTATTACCCTAGAAAACGATAACAACTCTCTGAGTCTTGCCTATACTACACTACAAAGGTTAGGTACACTGCCTAGGGAGTTGTAAAACCTGGTGTGTTATAATGACCGAACATCAAGTTTTTGGCGCCCCCTTAAGTAGAAGGACAAGAAATAGATTCTTGGTTTTCTTGCTCCCGCTTCCTCATCTGCGCTCATCAAGCCAACTTTTCTCTTTGGGAGGTGAAAGAGTGGTTGAAGCTGACAGACCGCATCGAACTGCCTGGGAATAGTTAGCTTTCAAGCTTTATCAAGCTTAGGTCCACTCGCTTGATTCCTATCAAGTGAGATTTTATTTTCTGTCAATTAGCTTCCTTTTCGTCTATCTTTTTCTTTGTTCCCTTTGTTTGTAAAATCTTTTTGTTGACCTCCATAGGAGATAAAAATCCTATTTGTACCCTAGGAGACTATTCCAGACCCAGCCACGAGGGCTATCGAAACACCATTAAGCTCCCGGATGGGAACATTGTAGTGCCTCTGCAATCTGACTCCACCCGGTTGGTGCAAAATGGATGCTCATTCCATGGACTTCAGTTTGAGGATCCAAACCAACATCTTAAGGATTTTCTAAAACTAGTGGACTCACTAGACCTTATTGTTGAGAACAGGGAAAGGACGCGCCTGCGTTTATTTTAATTTTCCTTTCGCAGTCAAGCTAGCAATTGGCTTGAACGTCTTCCCGCAGGATCCATCTCCACCTGGGAGGATCTTACTACTCATTTACTTGCTTAGTTCTTTCCATCAGGAAGGACTACAAAACTTCGAAATGACATCCTGATGTTCCAATAACATCAAGGTAAATCTCTTTCTAAAGCATGGACTCGTTTCAAGGACGTACTCTAAAAAGTCCCTCATCATGGCATCGATCTTTGGATCCAAGTCCAAATCTTTTATGACCATGTCAATCCGTCACAAGGCGAACCATCGATCAGTTGGCCGGTGCTAAGCTTCGTGAAAAAAAATGCCAAAGAATCCTGGGCATTATTAGAGGACTTAGCACTCTATGACAACGAAAGTTAGAATAACCCAAGGGACTTTGCTAAACCGGTCAAGGCAATCTCTTTGCATCAAGATGTCCTGAGTACATCTAACCGTCGTCTCATTGAGCTCGAAAATCAAGTCTAACGCTTGATGGAAGCCCATCTTGCTCCTAAATCATTCGTTCAAGTGAACAAAATCACTTCTTCTTGCGAGATCTGTAATGGTCCCCACGACACTCAATATTGCATGGAAAATCCTACGCAAGCTTTTGCTAATTATGCACCCTCACGTAATAACGAAGTGGGAGGTAAGTAGTTCACTACAAGCCAAGGACCAAGAAACTTCAACAAAGCCACTAATGCATGAAAGGATAAACCAGACTTTAATTAGGCATGAACTCAAACCTTCACAAGTCTACAATGGCTCATTTTCCACTTATTCTTCCAGTTATCAAACAAAATTTGAGAGGGTACTGGGTGATTTTGATTCTCTTCAAGAAAGAAGACTATCTACCCTTAGGACTCAACTCAAACAACAACACTTTATAGAGGGTCGTTTCTGAAATGTTTGATAACATGCCTGCTCAAGACACTGCAGGACACTCCATGGCTCACGTGAATGCCATATCTATTTATCATTTCAAGAAGGAAGCACCTCAAAGCAAGGGAATCAAAAGCCTGTCGAAACTACTCTCTCTAAAATATCAATCACAATCATCTCTAGGAAAACAAAATAGGAGCTCCTCTTCCCCCAAGCGCGTCTATTTCATCAGCACAATTATCGTTATAAGAAAAGAAGACAAACTTAGAGAGGCATGTACCATAGAATCTGATGCGGCTGAGGACATTAGGAGCGACACAATTGTTGAGGTTGAGAAAAAGGCAGAAGATGGATTAGATAGTTCTAAAACAATAATCCAAGAGGACGAGTCATGAGACATAAAACAAAACGAGCCAGATGACAGAACATGTGGAGAGATGAAGGAGGTTGAAGAAGTCGAGATGGAAAGTGAGGAGTTAGAGGAGGAATTCAAAGAAGAAACCAAAGAGGAAGAGGAGGACGACCCATAATACTTTGACACCTTCCCCACCATAGAGGAGTTGGGTTATCATGAATGGATTTTGAAAAATCCTCAACCTCCTTAGGTTAGTGTTAAGGTAAAAATAAGAAATCTGAATAACATAAAAATCTCATGTATGGTTGGTTAATTCCTCAAGGGACAAGCCTACATTAATTTAGATTCACCTATCAATGTAGTGTCTAGGCTTAATTACTACTGGATCATGAGTTAAAGTTTAAAATCAAGAAAAAAAATTATCAAACCCTAAAAAACTTAGCAATTTCATAGGGAGAGTTAAGGGATTAAAAGTCTTTATAGGTAACTTTGTTAGATATTAGAAAAAGACTCGGTCACCCCTTGTATTTTACCGTTTATTGTTGCTCGTAGTTAAGTAGTTAATGTATAACATTTGGTAATGGGTCGGGTATTAAACCCAAAGTGTAAGCCCTCTACCAAGGCCTAGGCTAGTTTTTGTAGTTACTATATAAGCCTCTTCCATGCCATGGAAGAGGTGGGTTAGTCATTTCATTTATACAAGTTCATTTTCTCTCACTAGAAAGTTCTCTTTCACTTTCTCTCTCTAGAACTTGGCTAATCCACTAGTCATTCGATTGTGTTATGATTTCTAATATCCTACAATTGGTATTAGAGCACATGGGATGATTAGCTAGATTGTGTGAGCGTTTTCTTGGTTAGTTTAGATCAAAAGTTTAGTTTTTGAAGGTTTATAGTCTTGTTCTTGGTTTTCTTTGATCTTGATGTTTGTGATGTTAAAGTTCATGTTTTTATAGTTGCTATAGCCTTCCAGTACCAAGTTGTGCAAAAGAAACCAGGCAAAAAAGTTCAAAAGGGTGATTTTTAGGTGTTTTTAGGTTAAAAACAAAAAATTTCAATCTAGCGAGTTAGGTCACTGTTTGAAGATCTTCGTAGCGAGTTAAGTTACTGTACTGGCGAGTTGTAAGAATAGTACACTGTGTGTCAGAAAGTACTATGTCAGCGACTTGTCGTCTTGTGCAGGTAGCGAGTTAGGCAGCGAGTTAACTTTTCTTGCAGGTAGCGAGTTAGAACTAGCGAGTTACAGGTAGCGAGTTGGTTATAGCGAGTTACAGGTAGCGAGTTACAGGTAGCTAGTTGAAGACAATTCTCTAGTGACTTGTGAACAGGAACCCTGTCCATTTCAATTCTTGCTAGCGAGTTAACAATTCTCTTCCAGCGAGTTAAGTCTAGCGAGTTACAGATTAATTGAAGACAATATTTCTAGCGACTTGTGAACAAGAACTCTTTCCATTTAATTTTTACCAGCGAGTTGCCAAGTCTCTTCCAGCGAATTAGATCCAACGAGTTACAAGACAGCGAGTTGTGGATTTTTGGATTTTTGGACTAAACTTTTCTAATTAACTAATTTCAACCTGTAATCCTAACAAACTTGTACAACAATTCACCATTTCATACAATCTGTAGGTCCTAGGTTTAGGATCTGACTAGCCTTTGTAAGATGATAGATAACTTGGATAAATCCAAATCAACTATATGAGAGA